>JARQWZ010003075.1:85000-175000 GCA_033150135.1 Gobio occitaniae
AGTTTCACCCGAAACATTTAGATTCAACATTTATATTTAGATTTAACATTTAGGTTTAACATTTAGATTTAGATTTAGATTTAACATTTAGATTTAACATTTAGATTTAGCATTTAGATTTAGATTCAACATTTAGATTTAGATTTAACATTTAGATTTAGATTTAACATTTAGATTTAGATTTAACATTTAGATTTAACTATTTAAAATATCTCTAAGTTGACAAATATTGTTGTAAATGTGCTAAAAAAGTGACCGCCAAAAATTCATACCAGTTTTTTAAACATTGTTTGAAGCTAAATGTGTCAAAATGTTGCTGTTATTTTCAGCGTGAGTCGCTTTACAAACGGCGCCCCACAGACACAGACACAGACACAGACACAGACACACACACACACACACACACACAACTGGTGTCATTTTACAGGAAACCATTTGATGTTTCATAAACCACTGCTAAAAGTGATACACATGTGAGTATATGTTGTCTGAGCTGTAATAACCCCCACAAAAAGAGACGCTTTTTGATTTATTTGGTTTTAAATTCATTATTGAAAGTGTGTAACTGTGAGCTCTAGCACCCTGCAGACAGTTTGGGCTGTAAACACTAGATTACTGGAGAAAAGAGTTTAGTCTGGATCACGTATGCAAGATTTATTCAAATGGATATACAGTGGTATAAATGCAATATCCCAGTGTCATTGAATTATTTTTCCAGTGTTTGCTGACATATTCTGGAAACAGCCCAAACTGTCTGCAGGATGCTAGAGCTCACAGGGCCGGAGTTACACACTTTCAACAATTAATTTATTACCAAAAAATCAAAAGGCGGCTCTTTTTTAGGGGGGTTATTACAGCTCAGACAACATATACTCACATGTTTATCACTTTTAGCAGTGCTTTATGAAACGTCAAAGGGTTTCCTGTAAAATGACACCAGTATTGTGTATTTAGAGACACTGTGTGTGTGTGTGTGTGTGTGTGTGTGTGTGTGTGTGTGTGTGTGTGTGTGTGTGTGTGTGTGTGTGTGTGTGTGTGTGTGTGTGTGTGTGTGGGAAGCTTTTCAATTTGGGTCGGCCAAATCCAGACAGAAATGTTCCCAGAGTAATTTAGTGTAAATAAGTGACTTTGTGTAAAAAAAATGCCAAAACTGATGCAAATCTCCACATTGTAAAAACAAATTTGTTCAGTTTACTGAATTCAATTGTGCAAACTCGTTGCCTTAATTCAATTAAGTAAGTTAATTGACATCAAGTTGTTCTTACTTAAACTGTTAAGTTTTGTCAACTTAATTCTATCAGTGATCTGAGGAAGTGTACTCCCAGACTGCATTGCGGCATGAATAAATTAACTGCTTTGTTTGACTATTTTTGGCTTTATTTGACCATTTGTCTTTTGTCAGGGTAACCCCAATAGCGACAGCAAATAAAATTGTAAAGGTCTTATTAATAATGATAAAAAATTCTATATTTTTAAAAATCCTTGTTACCATTGTTGTGTTTTGCATGCTGAATGTTGAGTGTGTGTGACTCAAGCATGGTCAATTGCTATTGTCACAAATATAGAGGGATAATATCAAACCAATTAAAAGGTTATGCCATAAATATTAGCAAAAAAAGGTTAAAAGATAATTATTTGACATGAAATATAGTTATGTGTTATATATCATTAATTCACAAATTATATATATATATATATATATATATATATATATATATATATATATATATATATATATATATATATATATATCTTCCCTTCTTTTGAAATTAGATAACTATGATTTCTTGTTGCATCGCTGCATTAATAGGAAGATTATTACAAGTGCCCTACCAAAGCGAACACTGATTACAATTATGGTGACCAGAAGTGGAGGAAATGAGTGAAAAGTCTATTAAAAATTGCCCCGCCCGCTTGTTTTTTTGATTGTTTGTTTTTTTTTGTAGGCAAAATGGTGCTCAAACCAGTCCAGTAATGTTTACTTGGGTTTTCTAAGCAATGAAGGCATAGCATGCAAATAGTTCAGATTACTCAATTGTTTTAAGTCAATTCAACAAATTATTGGACATTGAGTAAAGTTTCCAAAAAAGTCTTAGTAAGAACAACTATTGGATTTTACAGTGCAGAAAGTGAGGCCATATGAGGTCAGAGCTCCTCAAAGACATTTAACATTTAAAGTTTATACTTGATGATGTCATTCCGGACCCTGTACCGGGTCCGCAGAGTTTAAGTGTTTAGTCAGTCTGAGTTGTGTAAAGCACTGTAGAAATAAAGCTGACTGAAGCTCAATATTTAAGACACATTCAATCTCAGAGGCATTCTCAAATTCATGTCCATTTTTTAACTTCTAACAAAAAATCTGCTAAACAGAAGCACTTGCACGGTTGGTTTCAGATTCTGGGAAATAAAGAAACGAACCTCATTTAATAACTCTCCAAACCTATTGTTTCATCATGCCGCTGGCATTTACAAGAAAATGAACGTTAAAGGAATGATGCAAGAAAGAGCTTCCCACCCTAATAGAAGACTAAGACTTAAAGGGATAGTTCACCCAAAAATTTTAATTAGGTGTGTGTGACATTCTTCTCTCAGCCGTTATATTAAAACTGTTCAGGCTAATCCAAGCTTTATAATGGCAGTAATAGTTGCTCTGTTTTTGAAGTCCATAAAAAACGCATCTGTCCGTCATATAACTGCTCCAGCGGCTCTGGGGTGTTAATAAAGGCCTTCTGAAGCGAATCCATGCGTTTGTGTAAATATATATCCATATTTAAAAATGTTTTTCATTTTTTTCTATGGCTCTGCATCAGCTCGCGCCATAACTTCTGGCGAATAAGGTCAAAATGCCGGCCGATCATAGATATATACATAGACTCCTCATTAGTGCCTGCGCGGATCGGTCGAATGAGGCATCTACGTATATATATATCTATGATCGCGCCAGTATTTTGACCTTATTCGCCGGAAGTTATGGCGCTGGGAATACTAGATGACATTCGTCTGATAAGAGGTCAAAAAATAACAAATACTGTTGGGTTTCTCGCAGAAAGCGATGGTTTGGTGTCTTCAGACATCAGTGTGTGGCCACGAGCCGCAGGGTTAAATAAGGATTCGTATGTGTGTGTTGTGTGTGTGTTTTTGCTCTCATACTCTAAAATCTCCCCATTGACATCATTATACGACTATCACACTGTTCAACATCTGCATTTGTGTTCTACTGAAGAAACAAACACACCTACATCTCTGATGCCCTGAGGGTCAGATCAACATCAACATTTAGTTTTTGGGTGAACTATCCCTTTAAAGCCAAAGCACACAATCACAGAAGACGAGCCTCTGAAACTGCACAGGTGGACTTTCTTCCATCAGTACGAGTGGGGAATTTCTGCAAACCGACACACAGGAAGGACAGAAATCAGTCACTGAACCAGAAGGAAATGGCAGATTCCCAGACGGCTGTAGATGAGCTGATATTGATATAGCGTCGGGTTCATGCTTGAAACCACATGGAGACGAACAGAGTGTGTGTTGGTTAGAATGCAGTCACAATGCAGTCAGGCAAGTCCCGTTCTCCAGGCGACCGCCAAACCCAGACTCGTCCATTGCCACTGCAAGCACCACTCACATTTTCTTCAGGAAATGAACATTTCTTTTTGCAATGTTTGATACATTTCTCAGACATATAATGTCTAGTGAACATGTCAGTACATATGAAATATGACTCATATACGGCAGTTATGAAATGCATTTCCTCACTGGTTCTCAGGCTGTTGAAATCTGACACCATCTCCGTCTGAGATCAACTCTGAGGAAGCTCAGCTATGCCATGTTGCTTCTGAGAAAGTGTTCACCACTTGAAGGAAAGCGGCAGGAGTTTGTGGGTTTGTGTCACAGTTCTGATGAACGACCTTCATCCTCGGCTCAGTGTCCGCAAAGAAAACCCCAGCGCTCTTCCCTACCTCAGATCAAGCCGCTATATTCTTCAGCGCTGCACACGCACATCTCAGAATTTAAAACGCCTGAACGTGCTTCTAAACTCTCTCAGAAAGCTCTATAATTCCTCACAGAGCAGGGGAATGAGGTTGTTGTTGTTGTTGTTGTTTGTGCCCAGAGAATGACTGGTTTATTCCAGACCCGAGCGCTTGAATGATGTGAGAATAAAGCCTGGCGGAGTAAACCTGCTCTGGGGTCGGGAAACGAGAAGCTCAGTGGTGGTTTGTCCTGTGGAACCAGCAGTACATGAACCTTAAACCATGATCATCATCATGTTGCAGATTTTAAAATACACATATTTATTGGTAGGGAGGGTTAAGCTCTGGAAATATTCTGAAAAATAATACAGATATATGTTAAAAGGGTCATTACATTGAGTTTATATCCTTCTGAAGTCTGTAAAGAGACGCAAACACAAAGGAATGCCAGTGGGCGGGGCTTGTGGTGCGCCAGTGGGCGGGGCTTATGGAGCACCAGTGGGCGAGGCTTATGGTGTGCCAGTGGGCAGGGCCTATAGCGTGCCAGTGGGCAGGGCCTATAGCGTGCCAGTGGGCAGGGCCTATAGCGTGCCAGTGGGCAGGGCCTATAGTGTGCCAGTGGGCAGGGCCTATAGTGTGCCAGTGGGCAGGGCCTATAGTGTGCCAGTGGGCAGGGCCTATAGCGTGTCAGTGGGCAGGGCCTATAGCGTGCCAGTGGGCAGGGCCTATAGCGTGCCAGTGGGCAGGGCCTATAGTGTGCCAGTGGGCAGGGCCTATAGTGTGCCAGTGGGCAGGGCCTATAGTGTGCCAGTGGGCAGGGCCTATAGCGTGCCAGTGGGCAGGGCCTATAGCGTGCCAGTGGGCAGGGCCTATAGTGTGCCAGTGGGCAGGGTTTATGGAGCACCAGTGCATCATTTTGACTTATGACCTAAATCTGTTTTCTCAGGGCATGAGCCCATTAAACGGCCGGCATTACGGCAGATGAACGATTCCTTCTTCATTTCACATCTTCACATGTGGAGATTCAGAAGCTTCTGCAGGAATTGTCTGAGCTGGAGTGTAGGAGCACAGGTGATTGGTCAATGGGACACAGGATTTTGCACTTGAAGGTGAAACACCTCTGCAATCTGATGTTAATGTCTTCCAGTGTAAAGTGGTGTAAAACTGTAAAGAGGGTGTAAGTGATGAAGCACTGACCTCACTGACCTACTTTGTAACAATATGAAATAGCCAATCAAATAAATGTTTCTGTCTGCGGTGAGAAGTTTCCAAGTAAATGTCACTTTCACGTCAATGTGAGCCTACAGTAGTTTCCTCTTCAGCACAGTGAGAGAAAACCACTGTAACCACTGAAGATGTTGCCATAGTGATTTCTTCACTTCAACGGTTACACTCAAGGTGTTCGGAGGAAGACGGTTCGGTCGGGAAGTGAGAACAAGAAAACACAAATGCAAATAATCACATAATTGTGCATCGATGGGTTAACAATAAGATCCATGTGTGTAGAATAAAGTATTGGGCCGAGTTCAGGTGTTTAACCCCTTCATGGCCACAGGTGTGTAACTCCAGCTCTAGGGCTGCAGACGCTTCTACACACATTAGTGAGAGAATGGGCCGCTCTCAGGAGTGTGTGTGTGTGTGTGTGTGTTCGCTTCTACACACATTAGTGAGAGAATGGGCCGCTCTCAGGAGTGTGTGTGTGTGTGTGTGTTTGCTTCTACACACATTAGTGAGAGAATGGGCCGCTCTCAGGAGTGTGTTCACAAATGAAGAATCCCCATAAACACACTCCTAAACCTTGAGGAAAGAAGAGCTGAAGCTGCTAGAGCTGCATATTAAACCCTACGGATTGAGACACAATTTGTACAATTAAATGCAGCTTTGGTGACTCGACTTTTGTCCATTAGTGCACGTGTGTTACACAGCATGCACGCATGTTTGAGCATCAGAAGCAAGAGTGTTTGTCTCATTGATTTACTGATGTAAGTGCTGGATCACAGACTCAGAGTTAAAGGTTAGTAGGACAGATTGCAGCATGTGTGAGCGTTTATCACGTCTCATGAAGAAGGTGCTGTCTCAAGCAACTCCACTTCAATCATTTATAGAGGACAGGATGAGCCTGGCCCTCGGCCCACAGAGCGAGGGTTTATATGTTCATGGTGCCTTTACCTTTGGGGAGGGGAACACACGCCGGCGCAGTTTCCAGTCGAGCTCTGGTTTGTCCCACTCACTGGTTTGGGTTTTAGTGACCTGACCTGCTTTAGTTTCCTGTCTCAGAGCTGGTTAAAGCCGGTACAGTTCAACAGGAATCAGCTGATGCATGTCAAATGCAACGTTGCATATTCAGGGTTCACACACATTTTCATCAATGAATGTCCGGATTACTGACTTTAATCAAATATTTTTTTTAACAAAGATTGCATTCTCAAAGTTCAGACACATGCATATTCACTTTTTGAATCTATGTATATCAGTTCTGCACCACTAATCGAATAAATAATGTGTGCATGACATATGAAGACATTTAAGCAGCATCCAATCAAAATCAATCGCCGTCCTACATTTGTTCTTGTTCCAGAAACATTTCAATACAATATGGACTTTAACTGGGAAGATTTAGTTTGGGGCGTTCCATTTATCATCAGAAATGGGGAAGTCATAGTTCGGCACTTTTAACATTATGACCACCTTCCTAGTATTATGTTGGTCCCCCTGACCCGTCGAGGCATGGACTCCGGTATCTGGCACCAAGATGTTAGCAGCAGATCCTTTATTCCTTACCTTTGGTAAGCCACGCCTTCTTCCCATAGTGCACCTGGGGCCATGTGTTCCCCAGGTAAGCCACGCACACACACCCGGCCATCCACGCGATGTAGAAGAACACGTAATCACTCTGAGGACAAAATGTTCACTTGCTGCCTAATATATCCCACCCACTAACAGGAGATCATCAGTGTTAGTCACTTCACCGGTCATAATGTTTTGCCTGATCGTTATATCTGTGTATCTGAACATGCAACATATCAAAATAAAGAACAGACTATCTGATTTTAAACAAAAAAACCCTGTTTTACTCTCCCTTCACACATTCTTATTTTACTAAGTTTCATTAAAAAAGCTAAATTTTAAGCAAACAAATCACATTTTCTTGCATCACGATAAATGTGGTATTTTTAAGGTTGTAAAACAAAAAAAATCTTAGTACTAATTTCCCCTAGCTTTTTTTGTTCACTCAACTTTTATAAATAACAGTTATACGAACTGAAAATAAGTCGTCTGTGACACAAACATTTTTAGTTGAGTCAACTTGACATTATTTGTTTTCTGGAGAGAAGCAACTA
Organism: Gobio occitaniae; assembly: GCA_033150135.1. NCBI lineage: Eukaryota > Metazoa > Chordata > Actinopteri > Cypriniformes > Gobionidae > Gobio > Gobio occitaniae. The sequence goes on from JARQWZ010003075.1 coordinate 92,313, forward strand.
TTCTGTAACAAATCTTGTGTAGTTGAGCCAATTCAAGAAATGTTGTCCAATGGAAACAGAAGTTCTTAAGAATAAACTGGTTGAGATGTTGATTTTTTTATTGAAAGAAGAAATGGAGATCGGGGTTTCATTTAGTTGGCCAGTTTGACTCTTTGTGTGAGTTTGTGGTCTTTGTAACAATGTTTAGTAAATTTGTTGTGAAAAAAAGAAACCAAGAAGACCAAATATTCAGCCTCAAACTCTAATAAATCAATAATCTTATTTCTGACCAATATTTTACAATATTACACATTTTACCAGCAAATCTTTGTTGCAGCAGATCAGACATTCTGAAGTTAAAGTAAATTACGGGGGAAAAAATTATTTTGCCACACACAGACATCAAGAATCAGCATGAATCTCAACAATGGTGACGTGCTTCAGCTGCAATGCATGCTGGGAGCCAACAAAGTATTAAAATTATGGCTCCCAGCATGCATTGTGGAATGAAACCTGTTGAGATTCATGCTGATTCTTGATGTCTGTGTGTGTGTGTGTCTAAAAAAAGTTCCCACAATGTATTTAAAAATCAAAATTCAGAATGACTGAACTGCGGCATAAAACTTTTGTTGGTAAATATAATATAATATATTATTAATAAATAATCATTTTGGATCAGGAATAAAGTAGTAAACTACTCCCCTTTATAATGCTGTTATCTAGATCACCTGATCATTGGTTACGGCTTGCTTTGCAACAGATTATGTGTAACAAAAACCACAAACTCACATAAAACACCAAGAGCCAAACTGCCCAACTAAAGGGAACACTGATCTCCATAACGGTGACAAACATTTTCAATTGAAAAAAACAACAACATCAGAACCGGTTTATTCTTAAGAGCTTCTGTTTCCAATACACACAAAATGTTGAATTGACTCAACTAAAAAAATGTTTATGTCACAGACGACTTATTTTCAGTTTGTATAACTGTTATTTACAAAAGTTGAGTCAACAAGAAAAGGCTTGAGGAAATTAGTACTAAGATTTTTTTTGTTGTACAAGATTTTCACAGTGTGGATTTTTGCTGAACCAACAAAAAAATCTGTCTTTTCAACTTTTTTAAATTTGTGTTTTTTACAGTGCATCAGACCAAATGATGATGGACATGAATATTTGTGAACAAACTTTAATAGGCCTGTTGTGATTGGTCGATACAATTGACTGCATCGACGCTGTTATTTAATCGACGTCAATATTTTTAGTCGACTGGGTAAGTGGGGAACGATGTGAAATTGTATTAGTACCGGTACTTTGACAGCACTCCAAGAGCAATATTTCTTAATGTGTGTCGATGTGTGAGAGCAGAAGTGAGGACGTGTGTGTGAGCGTTCACTAAACAATGGAAGCAGAACCGTCAGATATAAACTCAGCTCAGGGAAAAGAACGCAACAGAAAAGTGCGGCACACGCCTTTCACGCGGATTATTGGGTTTGAATGGTAAAAAAATATGTAAAAATGCTCGTCGGATATGTCTTTAGTTGAATCAGAGAAATCTGTTACAATGACTTTGGTCCGTGCAGATCTTAAAGGGCCGGAGCTCATATTCTGTGTGAAGCAGGAACATGCCGGACAAGTGAGTTTATAGGGTTTTTAACCCTGAAACACTGATAAAACAATGAATAGTAAGTTCTGTCATATTATTCAATTACTTTTACAGTTTTTTGCCATGGTATTGATTCGGTTTTGAGGTATTTTAGTCCGGTATCGTATCAAAGTCATAATTTTGGTATCGTGACAACACTATTCTATATAACAAGTATTTGCTGATATTCTCTTTTTTTGTTATGTTGGTTTACAAATTTGTACCTTTTTACATTTTTACTCTTTTTGTTTTACATTTGGTCAAGGGCTTGTTTACATTTATAACTCTTTTATAGTACACTACTGAAGGCCAACGGTGCAAGTGAAATTAAATGTTTGTAAGTAAAATTATTGTGATAAATTAGCCGGTAGATTAACCAATAAATTAGTCGATAGATTAATCGACAAATTAGTTGATCAAATCAGTAGATAGATTAATCGACAAACCAGTTGATAGATTAATCGACAAATCAGTTGATAGAGTAAACGGCAAATCAGTTGATAGATTAATCGATAAATCACCGATAGATTAATCGGTAAATTAGCCAATAGATTAATCGATAAATCAACCGATAGATTAATCAATAAATTAGCCGATAGATTAACCGATAAATCACCGATAGATTAATCGCTAAATTGGCCGATAGATTAATTGACAAATCACCCGATAGATTAATCGACAAATCAGTTGATAGATTAATCGCTAAATTAGACGATAGATTAATCGGTAAATCAGCTGATAGATTAATCAATAAATCAACCGATAGATTAATCAATAAATTAGCCGATAGATTAACCGATAAATCACCGATAGATTAATCGCTAAATTGGCCGATAGATTAATTGACAAATCACCCGATAGATTAATCGACAAATCAGTTGATAGATTAATTGCTAAATTAGCCGATAGATTAAGACAAATCAACCGATAGATTAATCGGTAAATCAGCTGATAGATTAATCGACAAATCAGTTGATAGATTAATTGCTAAATTAGCCGATAGATTAAGACAAATCAGCCGATAGATTAATCGACAAATCAGCCGATAGATTAATCGGTAAATCAGCTGATGGATTAATCGACAAATCAGTTGATAGATTAATTGCTAAATTAGCCGATAGATTAAGACAAATCAGCCGATAGATTAATCGGTAAATCAGCTGATAGATTAATCGGTAAATCAGCTGATAGATTAATCGACAAATCAGTTGATAGATTAATTGCTAAATTAGCCGATAGATTAAGACAAATCAGCCGATAGATTAATCGACAAATCAGTTGATAGATTAATCGCTAAATTAGCCGATAGATTAAAGGTCCCGTTTTTCGTGTTTTTTTGAAGCTTTGATTGTGTTTACAGTGTGCAATATAATGTGTTCATGTTTCATGTGTAAAAAAAACATAGTATTTTTCACACAATTTACTTATCTGTATACTGCTGTTTTCACTGTCCTCAAAACGGCCTGAGAATTTCCTCGTTCTATGAAGTCCCTCCTTCAGAAACACGTAACGAGTTCTGATTGTGCCAGCGGTTCCCGTGTTGTGATTGGACAGCAGCTTAGCTCACGTTGCCCGGAAAGGTCACGCCTCTGACCATAACGGGGAGATGAACGCGCTCAAACTACAGCCCCTGAAGGCCAAACAAAGGTGATTTGACTCCGGGATGAAAATAACAGCGTCTGAATGACATGGCGACAAACGCAACCGAACCGAACCGAACCGAACCGAACGCAACACTTCCTCTTCTCCACGCGGGAGCAACAAGACCACGCCCCCTTTTTCGCGTATTCTTGTGGGCGGAGGTTAGTCGACAAACTGTTCTACTGATGTAATTAAAGCAGGAAGTACAGGGATGTAGAACAAACCGGCCGTTCGCTGTAGGCTTTGAAAGGGAACTTCTGTCAAATAAAATATCTCGCTTGGCATTGAACTTTGAGCTTTATAATTTTACAGGTATTATTTATGCTCTAACAGCAACATTACACACTAACTAAAGTTTGAAAAATGGGATCACGAAGAACAGGACCTTTAATCGATAAATCAGCTGATAGATTAATCAGTAAATTAGCCAATAGATTAACCAATAAATTAGCCAATAGATTAATCGATAAAGCAATCGATAGATTAATCGATAAATTAACTGATAGATTAATCGATAAATCAACCGATAGATTAATCGATAAATCAACCGATAGATTAATCGATAAATCAACCGATAGACTAATCGATAAATCAACCGATAGACTAATCGATAAATCAACCGATAGACAAATCAGCAAATTAGCCGATAGATTAATCGATAAATTAGCCAATAGATTAACCGATAAAGCAATCGATAGATTAACCGATAAATTAATCAATAAATTAACCAATAGATTAATCGACAAATTAGCCAATAGATTGATCGATAAATTAGCCGATAGATTCATCGATAAATTAGCCAATAGATTAATCGATAAAGCAATCGATAGATTAATCAACAAATTAGCCGATAGATTAATCGATAAATTAGACGATAGATCAATCGATAAATTAGCCGATAGATCAATCGATAAATCAGCCGATAGATTAATCGATAAATTAGCCGATAGATCAATCGATAAATCAGCCGATAGATTAATCGATAAATTAGCCAATAGATTAATCGATAAATTAGCCAATAGATTAATCGATAAATTAGCCGATAGATTAATCGATAAATTAGCCAATAGATTAATCGATAAAGCAATCGATAGATTAATCGATAAATTAGCCGATAGATTAATCGATAAATTAGCCAATAGATTAATCGATAAAGCAATCGATAGATTAATTGATAAATTAGCCGATAGAATAATCGTCGTTAGTGGCAGCCCTAAACTTTAATAAGTAAAAGATAATCGGCATGGGCGTCACTAGGCCCTTTTTAGGGGGGATTCAGCCCCTAAACTTCTGTCCAGCCCCCTAAAAAATGTGTGATTTCAAACCTATGAAACTGGCGGGAGACTTCGGCTTCATCCTGTTTTTAATCAGTGTGTTCTTCAATCTGCAGTGGCGTGGAGAAGCAGAGGTGTGTGTGTTCATCTGAGCTCTCATTGGTCAGTAACCGCTCGTCAATGTCAACATATCTGAGAAAACCAATCAAATCAGAGTAGGCGGGGCTTTATGTTCACAGAAGCTGCTGAGGGCGGATTTTAGCAGCGCGACTCAACGTCAAGTGAGAGATATGACTAAACTAAACGCTTCATATTTGACAACTGCTTCCAGAAGTCAGAAATCTTAAACAAAGGACAAAAATATTAAGCCAAATTAATAAACTTGTGTCCAATTTCGCCATTTTAAATTGAAATAGGCCCATGTCATTTATAATATAATAAACAAACACGAAATATTAATAACGCCGTTTTCTTCAGATAAGGCATAAGATTAGTAGTAATAAATGTGTGCATATTGTGAATTAATAATTCCATGTGTAGCACTCAGTAAATAAAAAAGCTCAGTTTTTTTCAGCCTGTATTAGTAATGAATGTGTCCATATTGTGAATTAATTTAATAAATGTAGCTACCTAGCTTTCCTGTTAACATTAATACGTCTATGAAAATGATTCATAAAACATATAAATATCAGTTAAACATATGTTTACTGTCTTCCCTGATGAAAATGGAAAAACGTGATCAGTCATATCTGCCCACTGACATGGTTTTCAAGTTATTGTCATCTCATATTTTGGCCTTCAGAACATCTTAAAATGCACAGATCATAGAAATCCTCCAAACCCCCCTAACCTCACATTTGGGATCTCAGTGATTATAATCCGGCCTACGTTGTATGATTAAGGGATTTACAATATGGTAATCCAGAATAAGGCATTAATATTTGCGTTATAAATAATAATAAACAGCCAATATCCTAATATGCATACTAATAAGCTACTAGTTAATAGTGAGAATTGGACCCTGAACTAAAGTCTTACCATTTTTTTCATACCCTCACTAAAATGAACATCCTAGAATCGCCGCTGATAAACAGAATACAATATCTGATTATCATGCAAAGAACGTAAAATCCATCAAAACAAACAGTCGTAATAGCGAATAAAGGTTGTAATAATGTCCATTTACTGTATTTGGGTGCAAATAATATGCAACAGAGTATTTGAGATGAACTTGAGTTAAATGCCGATGTTCAGGATGTGAAATTGGTGCAGAAGCAAGAAGTCTGAGTCCCAGCAGGAGTTCAGCGTGACTTCTTTAGAGCATTACAGATGTTCTGGGTCACGCAAACATCAGGATCTGTGTGTTAAACTACTGATGAACTTCTGCGGCTTTCACAACACACGTCTTTGACCAATCAGGCACTAAACGCACACACACTATATAGAGCCAAAAGTATTGGGCCGAGTTCAGGCTCGTGAATTTGCCCACAGTGTATTGTTGAGTTTTCGAAAATATTCATGTACAAAATGTGTGTCAAAATAAGATTTGTCACCCAAAAATCATTCTATTTGCTGAAACACAGAGAAAGTTATGGCCAAATTAAGACTCAACACCATATCGGTATCAGCTGATAATATAATGTTAATTTTTAAAGGGATAGTTCACCCGAAAATCAAAATCAGCCCATGATTTACTCTCCCTCAACTCATCCGAGGTGTGTGTGACATTCTTCTCTCAGACGTTATATTAAAAATGTTCAGGCTAATCCAAGCTTTATAACAGCAGTAATAGTTGCTCTGTTTTTGAAGTCCATAAAAAGTGCATCTGTCCGTCATATAACTGCTCCAGCGGCTCTGGGGTGTTAATAAAGGCCTTCTGAAGCGAATCCATGCGTTTGTGGAAGAAAAATATCCATATTTAACCCTCTGGGGTTCTTCATTTATGGGTCACACTCAGGACCTTCGGGTCAAACCCGGAGGGCGGGATTAAGATAAAAAAGATTTGAGTAAAATCAATGAAATATATATTTATGTTCAATAATATTTTTTTCTTTTCTTTTTTGGTGTTTTGAGATAATTTTATGATTTATAATTAATATGTATGGAATAATTATGACCCATTTTTTCCCAATGAATATAATAAAAAAAATTATATAAAAATGAATATATATATATATATATATATATATATATATATATATGTATATATATATATATATATATATATATATATATATATATATATATATATATATATATATATATATATATATATATATATATATATATATATATATATATATATATATATTTTTTATTTTTTTTTAATTTTTTTATTTTTATTAAAGCTGTATTTCATTTTAGAGTCAAGCCTAGGCCTCATGAAAGCAATTTTTAAATGAGATCGGTGCCGTCCGGTGGACATATTGAGCATTTTTATCACGCAATAGCACATTTTTACCACTATTGTGGATCTTGCGTTTTATACAAAAAAAATTTAAATCATAGCTTCATCGGAATGGTCCGAAACTTGGTGACTTTATTGGTACTTGGTATATGAACACCCCAAAAAATTGGGGACTCCTGATGTTTTAGAGATCTTCACTGTTGAGTTTTTTTTCTGCATCCTGGCTGATTTGTAGATTGTATGCACAAAAAAAACTCTGTATTTTCATATTTTTGCCAATTTCACATTAATATCCTCTATGGGGGTCATTTTTGACCTGAAGGTTCTGAGTGTGACTTTTTTTTTTACGACCACTTAGACTTTTCAAATCCTGTCCCCAATTTGTTTGTGTGTTCATATACCAAGTACCAATAAAGTCACCAAGTTTCGGACCATTCCGATGAAGCTACGATTTTTAACATTTTTTATTTTAAAAAATTCGGGTCAAAAATGACCGAAGATCCCCAAAGGGTTAAAAATGCATTTCATTTTTTTCTATGGCTCTGCATCAGCTCGCGCCATCACTTCCGGCGAATAAGGTCAAAATACCGGCGCGATCATAGATATATATATAGATTCCTCATTAGTGCCTGCACGGATCGGTCGAATGAGGCATCTACGTATATATATCTATGATCGCGCCAGTATTTTGACCTTATTCGCCGGAAGTTATGGCGCTGGGAATACTAGATGACATTCGTCTGATAAGAGGTCAAAAAATAACATAAATACTGTTGGGTTTCTCGCAGAAAGCGATGGTTTGGTGTCTTCAGACATCAGTGTGTGGCCACGAGCCGCAGGGTTAAATAAGGATTCGTATGTGTGTGTTGTGTGTGTGTTTTTACTCTCATCCTCTAAAATCTCCCCATTGACATCATTATACGACTATCACACTGTTCAACATCTTCATTTGTGTTCTACTGAAGAAACAAACACACCTACATCTCTGATGCCCTGAGGGTCAGATCAACATCTACATTTAGTTTTTGGGTGAACTATCCCTTTAAAGTTATCGCTATCGGTCAGATAAGAAATGTATCTGATATATTAAAACTGATAAATAATGTATTATGAGACACTTCAGATGCACACTGTTCATCATGATGGCTTTAACCCTGTTTTCATCCACTATGGGGGGTTTTTGAGTCTTAATTTGGCCAAAACTTTCTCTGTGTTTCAGCAAATGGAATGATATTTGGTGACAAATCTTATTTTGACATATTTTGGGAAAATGCTTTGAAATTCTTCAAAAACTCAACCGTACACTGTGGGCAAGTTCACTAGCCTTTCGTTATGTTCGTGGATGAAAACAGCCACTAAATTAAACTGCTGTACGAAACTAATCGAAAATTAGAAATGTTGCCTTGGTAATAAAGGTTGAAACACTAAAATGATTAACAGGAAATTAATAACTAAAACTTAAATAATAATGAAAATAAAATGCAATATTTTATTAACATGAAAACTGTTTAAAATGTAACATTTTGTCCGATAATTCTTATATATTCAGATAAATATTTTTTTTGCATAAATCTATTAATCAACCTCAGTCCTGATCAACTACTAAATGTTTTTTTTTTTAATCAGGATTTTAACTCTTTAATTGCCAAGTTCATAAATGATGTCACTGATTTGGGGGGGAAAACACACACAAAATGACTTATTTCCAATATAGACAGTGATTGTGGACTGGATTTTTCCCCTGTTATCAGTCTTGGACATGTGGAAAAAACATTTGTTTTGATGCATTGTTAGTTTTTGTGCAGCATTAGATTTTAATATTTTCTCGCTCATTTACAGTGACATCATTTATGAATTAGGCAATTAAAGAGTTAAAATCCTGATTGTTTTTTTTTTTATCAGGACTGAGGTTGATTAATAGATTTGTGCAACAAAAATAGAAAAAAAAATGTCTCTGATAGATTTTTCCAGCAGTTTAATTTAGTGTTTGTTTTCATCCACAGCCTAACGAAAGGGTCGTGACCTTGAACAATGGACAAGGGTTAAATTGCTTGAAATATGAAAAAGCAACATGTGCAGTCATATCGGTTACATAAAAATACATATAATGACAACATCATAATTAGGACATAACTTTAATGCTGAGACTTTTTTGTTTTCGTAATCAGGCTCTCAAATGCAATCAAAATTTGTATTTAGATTAATATATCGTTATTATCGGCGTTCAAATATATAAGAATTAGCATACAAAATGTTACATTTTAAACAGTTTTCATGTTAATAAAACATGGCATTTTATTTTCATTATTATTTAAGTTTTAGTTATGCATTTCCTGTTAATAATTTTAGTGTTTTAACCTTTATTACCAAGGCAACATTTCTAATTTTCGATTAGTTTAGGCTTTTCAACTAACATTTATATGTTCTTTTATTTCAGCTTTATTTCAAAGAGCAGACATGTTTAGAATATAGTTTTAGTTCATGTTGATAACCCTATATTCTGTCACATTCATACAGCAGATTCTCATACATATTTTGTTATTTTTATTCTTCTAGGAAAAGGCAAGCACTGTTTTTTTTCTGAACACTTCTGGCCCAATAACTAAAGTAAAAACAGATGAATAATGTGTCGCCATCTAGTGCTGAAGAACGGCCATAACTACATTCAGTCCAAGAATACAGATTCTGTGCATTGACACACACATGCACACATTTCTCCTGCTGTGGAAAATTGTGATGCATTTTAATCTGTTTTATCAAGAGGTTGTTGGTTAAGAGTGAACAAATGACAGATGCAATTGTAATAGGCGAGTTAGGACACTATGACACAACATTAGTCTTTAAAATATGAAATTAACATTACATTAAAGACTAGCTATATTCTAAATAAAACTATTAAAACATTTATTTTAATTGAAATACACATGTGTGTGTGTGTGTGTATATATATATATATATATATATATATATATATATATATATATATATATATATATATATATATATATATATATATATATATATATATATATATATATATATAAAAACCTAAATAGCAATATTTAAAAATGAAACCTAAAAATATACAAATAAAAGCCAGTCCAAAATATTAATAAAAATAAAACCCAAAATAAAGATCAATATATTTTAGTAAACATTTAATTAATTTATAATCATTATAATGTATTTTGCTTTACTCACAAATTATTCCTGAGAGTTGATAAATTCAATTGTATTAAGCATATAAAAGGTAAAGACTATTTAGTAATATTAATTACAAATATTAGTAAGATCCTGGACTATCTAGAGACTAATGGGGATCCAAATAAACAATACAAACGATCTGAATATAATTATAAACAATAACATTTGGCCCTCTAGCGGTTAAAAAACCCAAACTGCACGCATTTTGCGGAAGAATATTGTCATGGTTGTGCCGCGGCTCTATGATAACTATTATAATACTCATAGATATGGTGAATTTAGGTTGATTGTGACAACGCATTTTTTGGGAGGCATTACAAGTCATCTCAACCTCAAAAAGTGTCCCAATCAGCCTGAATTCACCCCATATTTACACACAATATAAATGCCTCACAGCGTATGCCGTCCGCCATCTTGGAACGGTCACCGCGAACATTCGAGAGCAAGTTGAGTGTCTACAATGACGCGTATGAATATCTATACATAAAGACTTCACTTCGGTAGATGATTTTGCTAAACCAACACACAATACAAGACGAAGGCGTCAGCTAACACAACAATATAAAAAAAAGTTACCACAGTAAAAGTAAAGATCGTAAGTACCATATTAGTAACGCAAAAAAGTAGTTGTGTAAACACATTCTCACCTGTGAAAGGTTATCCCATTTCTTTTGGATTTTAAATATCATCTGTTTCACAACCAGAAGCTGTTGATTCTTACCGTTCGACACGCTGACCGTTGCAAGATGGCGGTCGCGCCGAAGGGTTTAAAATGGCCGATTCCCCCGAGGGTGGAGATTTAGCGGCTCCATGTCAACCTTCCTCACTCGTGACAACAAACACCTGCTACTCCAACACGCGACACAGCAGCCAGAGCAACTTTACTCTATTTAAGGATATGACGAGCACACGTGTGAGTGACGTATCAACGCAATTTCCCGCGAAAACCTCCCCAACAGGTCTAAAATATAAACACTGCGTCCCATAGTGAATTAGGGTAAGACAAAAACACGTTTTGGAAGAATAATTGATGATGTATTAACGGTTTAAAATGTGTAAATTTTGAACAAATAAACAGTTAGTGTACCTTGATTAAAATATTAAAGGATTAGTTCACTTTTAAATAAACTTTTGCGGATAATTTACTCGCCATCATGTTATCAATCAGTTTCTGAGAGAAACCCAGCAGTATTTATGATATTATTTTACATCTTAACCCTCGTGCACTGTTGGATTTCTGCTCACTCCTTATGGTCCGGGTCAAATTGACCCTAATTGGATTCAATACAATTCCCCAAAAATCACACTATGATAAAACACATACAATCAAGTACAAACACTTCACTTTTAATATCAATACTTTTCACACATTACAAAGAATAAATATCTGAATTTACGATCATTTTTTACTATTTTTAAGATTGGCCCTTAGGACACTTGCCTTTATACATTTAGAACAATAATATCTTAGTAAAAACCTAAAGTAATCTTGACCAACTATATGGCATTTTAAAGCTTTCAGACTCTAATTTTCATATTTGGTGACTGATTTTCAAAAGAGATGACAGCAGGAGATAAACAGCGATAGATTCGTCATTTGTGACTATAACGCGCGCTCTGACTCTTTCCATGTTTTTTTTATATGCATTTTAGAGATTGAATTCAAATCAAATATTAACATTACTGCCCAAACTACTTCTGAATAGGATGTCTACTTCATAGATATTTTGAAAAGTATGAAAATATAACGTTCAGATCACTCAAACCAAATATGGAAATTGAAGAGTCTACATGTCATCTAGTGGAAAACGTTGGTACTGCGCACAACTTTTTTTTTTTTTGAGATAATCTAAAATTTTGCACAGAATTAGTTCAAATATTTAGTTTTGTTTTTCTTGAGGTTTTAGAATTGAACATGTTTTGTAAAATGTATATTATATATATGTTATATATTTTACATGTTCATAAACTACTATAGCTTGTTTTAAACTTTACTTTTACGACTTATACAGTGAATAAGAGTGTATAAAACTTTGATATGCACATTTCACAAAGCATCAGCATGTTGAAACTTTGCATGCATGTTAATGACCCTAAATGAGAAAAAGTCACAAAATTTAAAGAAAAAAAACATAGGTTAACTGATATTTCTGACAACTTAAAAACGAAAACGGGTCAAATTGACTCGCAACATAACACAAGGGTTAACAGAGGAACGTGATCATCTCTGAGCTCAGACATAACTTCCGGCAAGTGAGGTCAAATTAGATCGTGGTCATAGATGTATAGATCGTAGATGCCTCATTCTACTGATCCGTGCAGTCGCTAATGAGGCATCTACTATTGATATATCTATGACCACGCTTGTATTTGACCTCACTTAGCGGAAGTTATGGCGGAGCTCAGAGATGATCACGCTCGTCTGATAAGAGGTAAAATAATATCATAAATACTGCTGGCTAAAAAAAAAATTACCGTTTAAGTCCCTCGGGGTCAGATTGATTTTTTTCACTTTTTTTGTCAATTTTTTTTACTAAATACAGTATAAATCTGAAAATTTCCACATTTATATCAAGGTCTGGTCCTAGAGCATAAACACAAAGTAGAACGAACTTTCTGTCTCATACACACGCACACGCACACGCACACGCACACACACACACACACACACACACACACACACACACACACACCTCTAGTGGATAATGTAGTCATTGCACTCTCTCTCTCTCTCTCACTATAGTTCCTAAAGTTTTTCCACAAACCTACAGATGGTGGTATTCTATCCCTAACACATTGAGCAATGTCCAAAAACTATTTATATTTATTTAAGATCATCATTCAAGTGATTTTTTCATTAAAAAATATTTTTTTATGAGCAAATTTATGACATAGTTAAGTATTTGTGCAGTAAATGGGTAAAAAAACCTACCAAATACCCACAAAAACACAGCATAAATGTATAGTTGAGAAGTAAATAAAAAAAATTATATATAGTTTTCCATGTAAAAAAATGATATTTCCTTATGCAATCGCCCTGTAAAAGTTTGGGGTCTATCTGAGCCCAAGGGCCTCAAACGTAAACCCTGAGGGACGATTAAGGGCTAATATAATCTTTGAGGTGTGAGATTATGAGATATTGTGTGTCAAAAGTGTAGCCCCTGTAAACAAGATAAATTGTACAAAAATTATAAAGATGCATCTACAAGACCTCAACCTGTATCATCACAAGTTTATTAAGAGACTGTACAATACAAATGAAAAATAAAAATAAAATTAAAAATACATAGATGGCGAACATAATAAAACGAAGCGTTCGCTTGAGACTGGCTGTGGAAATACTGTACAGCAGACACACATGCTGAAACCAGACCGTTCGTTCGGGAGTAATAAAGAGCATGAGTATTCCAATAAACATACTAAAAATATTACGGTAGCTGTCTCGTGTACGTATACATATTTATATATATATAAAAATAACTGAAATAACATTAATGAAGTTATAGGAGGTGGTCAAAGGATATTGACGAGACAGACGCTATACTTTGGAAAAACTAAATCATAAGCCAAAGGAGCAAATAATAGATTTGCCCGTCTCCTCCGGATGTGCATAATTTGGCCACGTTACACGGGATTGGTCAGGGTTACACATTTCCAACGGGGGGGAATATGGAGTTCAGCCACAGTCTGTTACAGGGGCTGATGTTATTCAGTAAAAGAGAGACGTTTCTGCAGCTGGAAGTCAATGTTTTAATCGGTATGGGTTTGGCTTGGCCTTCATCAAGGTCCACGAACAGCTCCGACGCAGAGGATTGGCCAATGAGAACCTGGATCAGCAAAATCGCTTTAAAAGATCTTCCCTTTCTTCTTATTCTTTTCCAAAGTCCTGTGGGGGAAACGCAGAATTGCATTAGTGTCCATTCTTTCAGCAAAGTATTCAAAAGTCTTATGTTGTGACGTATTTTGAGAGCAGTGGCTCATGGGAGTGGGCGGAGCTAAAGTGCTTTCTTTTTTAGATTATCGTGACCAGTGTTGGGGAAACGCACTACAAGTAACTTGAGTTATGTAATCAGATTACTTTTTCCAAGTAACTAATAAAGTAACGCATTACTTTTCACATTTACAACTAAATATCTCAGTTACTTTTTCACATTAATTTGACTGACAGCTCTCCTGCCCTCATGTTGAGTTAGTGCAGAGGTGTGTGTGTGTGTGTGTGTGTGTGTGTGAACATGAGGGTTATTGTAGTTCTAGACTAAATGTGAGCATTTATTCATCTCACTTGCACAATAAAGATTCTGTCCTCCTCAAAATCAATAAAATCAGTCAAATGCTAAATCAGAGAACTATGCAAAACTCCAATAATTAAATGTTAAATAAAACAACTATTCTTATGCATAATCTACATTTATATTTAATTGACCAATGTCTTGCTGCTGACCTTTGATGATGAAAATGACTAGATTTTTTGTTTTTATTGGTAAAGCTTTTTTCTCCTGCATCTCTTCTCTATTCTCCAGAGCTGCGCCCTCTAGTGTTCATGAGGGAATCTGCATCTTTACCTCAGTCTGAGGATTATTATTTACATTTTGGTATGAAGAGGTCTTTACCGTTGCACAAAAATATCACTTTGTTATGAACAAAAACAAAAACAAGCCCAGCCCAGGTGAGAAAAAGTAACGCAAAAGTAACGTAACGCATTACTTTTCTTAAAAAGTAACTAAGTAACTCAATTAGTTACTTTTTAAGGGAGTAACGCAATATTGTAAACGCATTACTTTTCTTAAAAAGTAACTATGTAACTCAATTAGTTACTTTTTAAGGGAGTAACGCAATATTGTAATGCATAACTTTTCAAAGTAACTTTCCCCAACACTGATCGTGACTGATTGGTGGATTTTTCTGAACTGTGTAGTTTTAAACAGTTATTTTTGAAATAATAAACCCTATTGAAAATAAAAACCCTCGCCGCTCACAGTAGGGCTGACTTTATCCCTTCAGATGCTTTAAAAACACGCCTTTTACATTCCCGGGTCAGTTTGGACCCCAATACCTGAGAAATGTTCTTTGAATATGCTATTATATGCCGTTTATACGAACATATGTGTCCCTGGAGCTCAACAGCAGTCGTGCGTCTCACAGGTATATCTGTGGCAATAGCCAACAATACATTCTCAGTCAAAATTATACTTTTTTCTTTTATGCCAAAAATCATTAGGATATTAAGATCATGTTCCATGAAGATATTTTGTAAATATATCATAAATGTATTATTAGTTATTGCTAAGGACTTCATTTGGACAACTTTAAAGGAGATTTTTTCTCAATATACACCCTCAGATTCCAGATTTTCCATTAGTTCGGCCAAATATTGTCCTATCCTAACAAACCACACATCACTGATGGTTATTTATTCAGCTTTCAGATGATGTGTAAATCTCAATTTGAAAAAATTGACCCTTATGACTGAGTTTGTGGTCCAGGGTCACATATAATATGAGAATTATCATGAACTCCATTGATGTCAATGTATTTAATTAAATTCCTTTGAACTTGTAACTCTTGACCGCTCAAAACTGTACATTTATGAAAACCAACATTCCAACAACACATCTGTGTTACTCTGAAATGCTTTCAAACTAAATATATTAATTTGACATCAATGGCTGAATGTCCTTTAATTCCCTTTATTTGGTGTAAGAGGCATTGTGCTTTATGTATATGTCTGTTGTAGTTCCACGGTTTAGACACCGGGTGGAGTGTGGCTTTAATGGATGTAGGTAGCCCGAGAGGAAGTGAGGTCAGGTGTAATGAGGGAAGCAAACCATTTTTGTAGTGATGGCGAAGTGAAGCTTTCAGCACAATTGTGTCAGAAAAAGGTTCATTACTCTAAGCTTTTGAAATCAGAGCTCGACGAGGACCTCTGCTGGTGAAAGTGAAGAAAGCACTCGGGCTGTGACGCTGGCAGTTTTTTACCACCGGCGGTGGGGCAGTGTTTGTGGGGTTCGGGTGGGGGATGAAACTGAAACAATGAACTAAAATACTGCGCTATAGCCTACTTATCACACAAACATGAAACATATGTTTAAAGAAAGCTTGAATGTCTGCTTTTAAATAAAACAATTCACATTTAAAAATATATATATTGTGAGATTTAAAAAATGAGGCTCAAACATCGGTTAACAAACGTGCGTGTTTATTACAGCACTTGAGTGAAACACAGCCTGCTAACATATAAATAAATAAAAGAAATATCAGAGATAATAAAGTGAAATAAACGGGTAAATAAGAAAGTTAAATATTAAACTATAAATCGTTGCAACTTTCAAACAGAATTCGTAACATGCAGGGGAATAAAAACTGCGCAGGCCTGCAAACAATTCGAACTCCGCTTTCTAACTAGTAAACATAAATGCTTTAAGCCTACCTTGGCTTTTCTATTTAGATTTTAAATTCTTTGACAAAAAAACTAACATGTTGACATTGTCCGGTTTAAGAGAGGACCGCATTGGTGTTACGATATTTCCAGCAGCACTAAATACGCGTTCAGATGGTGTGCTCGTGGCGCATATGTATAGATAGTTTTTCGCAACCGCGGCCAAGAGAGGGCATCTTGCCTCATTGTTCCGCCACCAAACAAGTGGGTCATCATTGGCATCAACGGTCTCCTCCTGGAAATAGCGTGTTAACTCCTCGTCTGCACGCGCTCTCTTTGGAATAGGAATAGTGGCCTTCGCTTTTCTCTTCCCAAGTAGTTGTCCGAGATTCATTTTCTTGACAGTGGGTGGCGCGACGCTGGTTCTTCCCCTGCACCCAATGCTTCCTCAGCTCGAGTGTTGTCTGGCATTTGCATCATCTCTTCGATAAGTTCGTCTCGAATCTCTTCCGCGTCACAACTATTCCGGTATCTAGGATCCAAAGTAGTTGCTTTCGACAGCACTTTGTATTTATCTTCCAAGACAGCGATCATCTTTACTTTGAGTTTTTTATTTTTTAAGCGTATACTTCAATTACCTACTTCACATTATTGAAGTAGGCCTATTCAATCTCGCCCACCTCTAAATGACCATTTCACACGCTTCCACACGCAAAAAATTATTTTCTTCAACATTAAAAAAATTAACTGAATAATCCTTATGTAAAAAATGTAAGGATTAGGCCATTTAATTAAAATATGAAAAATATTATTCAATTACATTTGATGGAATTTTTCTAATTAAAATATGTAGGCCTAATTATTTAAGAATTCTATATTGTCATTTCATAATTCTTTTAACTCAGCAGTATCAAACTGTGCGTTGGTAGGTTTAGGGCCTCTTGCTCTTCTCTAAGTTTTTTCTTTCTCTATTTCGGCACAAACCTATGGCCCTGGCTGTCCTCTCCTTCTCGGCTGTCATTGCATTTGTGACGGCCAGGTTAAGATTGTGGCCGAAACAGTTCAGCCATGGCCATTGTAGCTTCTTAACAGCAGCTACTATATTGGCCCGTTATCTGTGGTGATGCATGCAAGTTTTCCTTCATCTAATCCCCATTCCTTGAATGCACAGCGGAGAGTTTCAGCTAAATCTTCCGGCGTGTGGCTTTCGGGTGTGAAGTCTGCAGGCTCCTGCTCTTCAGATTCCATTCATTGGTAATCAAATGCAGGGTCAGACTCATAAATGGAGTCATGTTAATGCTGGACCACATATCAGTAGTGGTGGAAAAGAAAACACTTTCTTGCAGTTCAGTCATTATGTTCTGCTTCGTTTCTGTGTATAACTGGGGAATTACAGTGTTCGAAAAATATTTCTTGCTTGGCAATTCATACTGTTTGTCGAACGACTGGAGCATTTTTTTGAAGGCTGGTTTCTCCACAGTGCGGAGCGGCGCATTCTCCACAACCAAATACGTTGCCACGTCTCTCATCAGCATTTTCCACTTGTCACTCTCTCGTTTGTATTTGGCCTGTTTGGCGAAAGCCTGTTCACGGGACATAACTTGTACAAACGAATCCGGCAAATGGCTTCATCCTTATTTAAAGGTTCACCTTTTTCGTTAGGCACAAATCCAAAATGATCCCAGATCGGCGATGTAGTATTTGGTTCCCCAACCAGGTCCATTGCTCAACACGATATTAATTTGCGGAATGCAGCAGAAACTGGAGGAAACGCCATATATGGCGTGTGAAGGATTAATGAATTAGCTATTTTATACGCTAGTCTATAAAACTCAGAGCTAAAAGGTACAGGTTATAAATAGCAACTGCTATTGCAAATGTTATATTCTATACAAAACTTTTTTTGCATTTCATACAGTGTGTCAGGTCACGTGCACACTACCGCTGGTGGCACGGTGGTCATGGCGACCGTCACAGCCATAGAAAGCACTGTGTCGCAAAATGTTAGAGAGAGATTTAATAGGTTCACATAATTGCCAATATTTTTTAACCACTACATTTTTCCAATGCTTGAAAATATAGCCTGGCCCAAATATATTATATATATATAAGGGCTCCAGAACAAAAGCCAAATATATTATCAACCTTATTGAGCGAACTCAAATGAAAGTGTCCCCATGACAAAGTCTCAATAAACTAGCGCAATACAATCGTTCTAACAACCCGTGTCGCGCATTTTGAAACCGTTTTGAACCAGAGTATGAAGCGGTCACGTGAGTGTGTGAAACGAAGCTTCGGACGTCACTGGTCACGTGATTTTGATAGAACGAATCAAGCATCGATACAAAGCTTCACTGAAAATCGTTTCATTTTTTTGACACACGCTTCGGAGCTTTGGTGTCACTGTTAACATCACTACATGACTGTGTGTGTGAGCATGGTGACTGTGTGTGTGAGCATGGTGACTGTGTGTGTGAGCATGGTGACTGTGTGTGTGAGCATGGTGACTGTGTGTGTGAGCATGGTGACTGTGTGTGTGAGCATGGTGACTGTGTGTGTGAGCATGGTGACTGTGTGTGTGAGCATGGTGACTGTGTGTGTGAGCATGGTAAGTGTGTGTGTGAGCATGGTGACTGTGTGTGTGAGCATGGTGACTGTGTGTGTGAGCATGGTAAGTGTGTGTGTGAGCATGGTGACTGTGTGTGTGAGCATGGTGACTGTGTGTGTGAGCATGGTGACTGTGTGTGTGAGCATGGTGACTGTGTGTGTGAGCATGGTAAGTGTGTGTGTGAGCATGGTGACTGTGTGTGTGAGCATGGTGACTGTGTGTGTGAGCATGGTGACTGTGTGTGTGAGCATGGTGACTGTGTGTGTGTGAGCATGGTAGGTATGTGTGTGAGCATGGTAAGTGTGTGTGTGAGCATGGTGACTGTGTGTGTGAGCATGGTAAGTGTGTGTGTGAGCATGGTAAGTGTGTGTGTGAGCATGGTAAGTGTGTGTGTGAGCATGCTAAGTGTGTGTGTGAGCATGGTAAGTGTGTGTGTGAGCATGGTAAGTGTGTGTGTGAGCATGGTAGGTGTGTGTGTGAGCATGGTAAGTGTGTGTGTGAGCATGGTAAGTGTGTGTGTGAGCATGGTAGGTGTGTGTGTGAGCATGGTAAGTGTGTGTGTGAGCATGGTAAGTGTGTGTGTGAGCATGGTAAGTGTGTGTGTGAGCATGGTAAGTGTGTGTGTGAGCATGGTAAGTGTGTGTGTGAGCATGGTAAGTGTGTGTGTGAGCATGGTAAGTGTGTGTGTGAGCATGGTGACTGTGTGTGTGAGCATGGTAAGTGTGTGTGTGAGCATGCTAAGTGTGTGTGTGAGCATGGTAAGTGTGTGTGTGAGCATGGTAAGTGTGTGTGTGAGCATGGTAGGTGTGTGTGTGAGCATGGTAAGTGTGTGTGTGAGCATGGTAAGTGTGTGTGTGAGCATGGTAGGTGTGTGTGTGAGCATGGTAAGTGTGTGTGTGAGCATGGTAAGTGTGTGTGTGAGCATGGTAGGTGTGTGTGTGAGCATGGTAAGTGTGTGTGTGAGCATGGTAGGTATGTGTGTGAGCATGGTAAGTATGTGTGTGAGCATGGTAAGTGTGTGTGTGAGCATGGTAAGTGTGTGTGTGAGCATGGTAAGTGTGTGTGTGAGCATGGTAAGTGTGTGTGTGAGCATGCTAAGTGTGTGTGTGAGCATGCTAAGTGTGTGTGTGAGCATGGTAAGTGTGTGTGTGAGCATGGTAAGTGTGTGTGTGAGCATGGTAAGTGTGTGTGTGAGCATGGTAAGTATGTGTGTGAGCATGGTAAGTGTGTGTGTGAGCATGGTAAGTGTGTGTGTGAGCATGGTAAGTGTGTGTGTGAGCATGGTAAGTGTGTGTGTGAGCATGGTAAGTGTGTGTGTGAGCATGGTGACTGTGTGTGTGAGCATGGTAAGTGTGTGTGTGAGCATGCTAAGTGTGTGTGTGAGCATGGTAAGTGTGTGTGTGAGCATGGTAAGTGTGTGTGTGAGCATGGTAGGTGTGTGTGTGAGCATGGTAAGTGTGTGTGTGAGCATGGTAAGTGTGTGTGTGAGCATGGTAAGTGTGTGAGCATGGTAAGTGTGTGTGTGAGCATGGTAAGTGTGTGTGTGAGCATGGTAAGTGTGTGTGTGAGCATGGTGACTGTGTGTGTGAGCATGGTAAGTGTGTGTGTGAGCATGCTAAGTGTGTGTGTGAGCATGGTAAGTGTGTGTGTGAGCATGGTAAGTGTGTGTGTGAGCATGGTAGGTGTGTGTGTGAGCATGGTAAGTGTGTGTGTGAGCATGGTAAGTGTGTGTGTGAGCATGGTAGGTGTGTGTGTGAGCATGGTAAGTGTGTGTGTGAGCATGGTAAGTGTGTGTGTGAGCATGGTGACTGTGTGTGTGAGCATGGTAAGTGTGTGTGTGAGCATGGTAAGTGTGTGTGTGAGCATGGTAAGTGTGTGTGTGAGCATGGTAAGTGTGTGTGTGAGCATGGTAAGTGTGTGTGTGAGCATGGTAAGTGTGTGTGTGAGCATGGTAAGTGTGTGTGTGAGCATGGTAGGTGTGTGTGTGAGCATGGTGACTGTGTGTGTGAGCATGGTAAGTGTGTGTGTGAGCATGGTAAGTGTGTGTGTGAGCATGGTAAGTGTGTGTGTGAGCATGGTGACTGTGTGTGTGAGCATGGTGACTGTGTGTGTGAGCATGGTAAGTGTGTGTGTGAGCATGCTAAGTGTGTGTGTGAGCATGGTAAGTGTGTGTGTGAGCATGGTAAGTGTGTGTGTGAGCATGGTAAGTGTGTGTGTGAGCATGGTAAGTGTGTGTGTGAGCATGGTAAGTATGTGTGTGAGCATGGTAAGTGTGTGTGTGAGCATGGTAAGTGTGTGTGTGAGCATGGTAAGTGTGTGTGTGAGCATGGTAAGTGTGTGTGTGAGCATGGTAAGTGTGTGTGTGAGCATGGTGACTGTGTGTGTGAGCATGGTAAGTGTGTGTGTGAGCATGCTAAGTGTGTGTGTGAGCATGGTAAGTGTGTGTGTGAGCATGGTAAGTGTGTGTGTGAGCATGGTAGGTGTGTGTGTGAGCATGGTAAGTGTGTGTGTGAGCATGGTAAGTGTGTGTGTGAGCATGGTAAGTGTGTGTGTGAGCATGGTAGGTATGTGTGTGAGCATGGTAAGTATGTGTGTGAGCATGGTAAGTGTGTGTGTGAGCATGGTAAGTGTGTGTGTGAGCATGGTAAGTGTGTGTGTGAGCATGGTAAGTGTGTGTGTGAGCATGGTAAGTGTGTGTGTGAGCATGGTGACTGTGTGTGTGAGCATGGTAAGTGTGTGTGTGAGCATGCTAAGTGTGTGTGTGAGCATGGTAAGTGTGTGTGTGAGCATGGTAAGTGTGTGTGTGAGCATGGTAGGTGTGTGTGAGCATGGTAAGTGTGTGTGTGAGCATGGTAAGTGTGTGTGTGAGCATGGTAGGTGTGTGTGTGAGCATGGTAAGTGTGTGTGTGAGCATGGTAAGTGTGTGTGTGAGCATGGTGACTGTGTGTGTGAGCATGGTAAGTGTGTGTGTGAGCATGGTAAGTGTGTGTGTGAGCATGGTAAGTGTGTGTGTGAGCATGGTAAGTGTGTGTGTGAGCATGGTAAGTGTGTGTGTGAGCATGGTAAGTGTGTGTGTGAGCATGGTAGGTGTGTGTGTGAGCATGGTGACTGTGTGTGTGAGCATGGTAAGTGTGTGTGTGAGCATGGTAAGTGTGTGTGTGAGCATGGTAAGTGTGTGTGTGAGCATGGTGACTGTGTGTGTGAGCATGGTAAGTGTGTGTGTGAGCATGGTAAGTGTGTGTGTGAGCATGGTAAGTGTGTGTGTGAGCATGGTAGGTGTGTGTGTGAGCATGGTAAGTGTGTGTGTGAGCATGGTAAGTGTGTGTGTGAGCATGGTAGGTGTGTGTGTGAGCATGGTAAGTGTGTGTGTGAGCATGGTGACTGTGTGTGTGTGATGGTGTGTGTGTGTGAGCATGGTAAGTGTGTGTGTGAGCATGGTGACTGTGTGTGTGAGCATGGTGACTGTGTGTGTGTGATGGTGTGTGTGTGTGAGCATGGTGACTGTGTGTGTGAGCATGGTGACTGTGTGTGTGAGCATGGTAAGTGTGTGTGTGAGCATGGTGACTGTGTGTGTGAGCATGGTGACTGTGTGTGTGAGCATGGTGACTGTGTGTGTGAGCATGGTGACTGTGTGTGTGAGCATGGTGACTGTGTGTGTGAGCATGGTAAGTGTGTGTGTGAGCATGGTGACTGTGTGTGTGAGCATGGTGACTGTGTGTGTGAGCATGGTAAGTGTGTGTGTGAGCATGGTGACTGTGTGTGTGAGCATGGTGACTGTGTGTGTGAGCATGGTAAGTGTGTGTGTGAGCATGGTGACTGTGTGTGTGAGCATGGTGACTGTGTGTGTGAGCATGGTGACTGTGTGTGTGAGCATGGTGACTGTGTGTGTGAGCATGGTGACTGTGTGTGTGAGCATGGTGACTGTGTGTGTGTGATGGTGTGTGTGTGTGAGCATGGTAAGTGTGTGTGTGAGCATGGTGACTGTGTGTGTGTGATGGTGTGTGTGTGTGAGCATGGTAAGTGTGTGTGTGAGCATGGTAAGTGTGTGTGTGAGCATGGTGACTGTGTGTGTGAGCATGGTGACTGTGTGTGTGTGATGGTGTGTGTGTGTGAGCATGGTGACTGTGTGTGTGAGCATGGTGACTGTGTGTGTGAGCATGGTAAGTGTGTGTGTGAGCATGGTAAGTGTGTGTGTGAGCATGGTGACTGTGTGTGTGAGCATGGTAAGTGTGTGTGTGAGCATGGTAAGTGTGTGTGTGAGCATGGTAAGTGTGTGTGAGCATGGTGACTGTGTGTGTGAGCATGGTAAGTGTGTGTGTGAGCATGGTGACTGTGTGTGTGAGCATGGTAAGTGTGTGTGTGAGCATGGTAAGTGTGTGTGTGAGCATGGTAAGTGTGTGTGAGCATGGTGACTGTGTGTGTGAGCATGGTAAGTGTGTGTGTGAGCATGGTGACTGTGTGTGTGAGCATGGTAAGTGTGTGTGTGAGCATGGTGACTGTGTGTGTGAGCATGGTGACTGTGTGTGTGAGCATGGTGACTGTGTGTGTGTGATGGTGTGTGTGTGTGAGCATGGTGACTGTGTGTGTGAGCATGGTGACTGTGTGTGTGTGTGATGGTGTGTGTGTGTGATGGTGTGTGTGTGTGAGCATGGTAGGTGTGTGTGTGAGCATGGTAAGTGTGTGTGTGAGCATGGTAAGTGTGTGTGTGAGCATGGTGACTGTGTGTGTGAGCATGGTGAGTGTGTGTGTGAGCATGGTAAGTGTGTGTGTGAGCATGGTGAGTGTGTGTGTGAGCATGGTAGGTATGTGTGTGAGCATGGTAAGTATGTGTGTGAGCATGGTAAGTGTGTGTGTGAGCATGGTAAGTGTGTGTGTGAGCATGGTAAGTGTGTGTGTGAGCATGGTAAGTGTGTGTGTGAGCATGGTAAGTATGTGTGTGAGCATGGTAAGTGTGTGTGTGAGCATGGTAAGTGTGTGTGTGAGCATGGTAAGTGTGTGTGTGAGCATGGTAAGTGTGTGTGTGAGCATGGTAAGTGTGTGTGTGAGCATGGTAAGTGTGTGTGTGAGCATGGTAAGTGTGTGTGTGAGCATGGTAAGTGTGTGTGTGAGCATGGTAAGTGTGTGTGTGAGCATGGTAAGTGTGTGTGTGAGCATGGTAAGTGTGTGTGTGAGCATGGTGACTGTGTGTGTGAGCATGGTAAGTGTGTGTGTGAGCATGGTAAGTGTGTGTGTGAGCATGGTAAGTGTGTGTGTGAGCATGGTAAGTGTGTGTGTGAGCATGGTAAGTGTGTGTGTGAGCATGGTAAGTGTGTGAGCATGGTAAGTGTGTGTGTGAGCATGGTAAGTGTGTGTGTGAGCATGGTAAGTGTGTGTGTGAGCATGGTAAGTGTGTGTGTGAGCATGGTAAGTGTGTGTGTGAGCATGGTAAGTGTGTGTGTGAGCATGGTAAGTGTGTGTGTGAGCATGGTAAGTGTGTGTGAGCATGGTAAGTGTGTGTGTGAGCATGGTAAGTGTGTGTGTGATGGTGAGTGTGTGTGTGAGCGGTGACTGTGATGATGGGATGCCGTACATCTTCTGCTGCTCCAGGATCCGCTGCTGGGTCTCCCAGGTGGATCTCTCGTCCTCAAACTGGCGCCGTCTCTCCTCCAGCTCCTTGTGCTGAGCCTCCAGGTTCTTCTTCATCTGCTCATGGCGCCGCTGCAGCTGCACAGGAAACGCATCACAGGAAACACAGGCCGTCAGCACAAGAGGCAGAGTTTGGATGCATTTCCAACTCCAGTGTGCAACACTGTCACTTTAGTACCATTACGAAACTATTAGAGTCATTATATTGCTATTGTTATTTAATTTATTATATATTCAATTTATTTTATTATATATATTTTTTCCCGTTTTTTTAATACCTTTAGTTATTTTAGTACATAGATTTAAACTAAATAAAAATGAGAATTGTTGTCTATAAACTTTGTGTAAACATGACTTATTCATATTCTTACTATTTTAAGTCTTGCATTAAACATTTTGCATTTACTGTGGTTATGTGGCTCAAACTATGGGTCCTTCTAAAATAAAATACAAATATTATAAATATAATTTTATAAATTAAATAAATTAGAAATTAAATAAAAATAAGAGCGAATGCGTATAGTATAATACTGCGTTTATACTATACCATTCAAATATAATATACTGAAAAATATATGGAGTATAAAGAAATAAATACAATTAATGAATTGAAAAACAATTAAATTAAATAAATAAAATCAGAAAGCTAATATACTGTTTATATTATACTATTAAAATATAATATATTGAAAAGAAATAAATAAAGAAATAAATGGTTAATTTTTTTTAAACTATTAAATAAAATAAAAAATAAAATCAGAGAGCAAATATACAGAGTTTAAATAATACTATTAAAATATAATATACTACAAAATATATGAGTATAAATAAATAAATACAATACAAAATAAATAAAAAAATTCAATTAAATAAATTCAGAGAGCAAATATACAGAGTTTATATTAAACTATTAAAATATAATATATATTGAAAAATCTAAGGAGTATAAATAAATAAATAGTTAATTTTTTTTAAACTATTAAATAAAAAAATCAGAGAGCAAATATACTGAGTTTATACTAGTGTTAATTTCGTCAGACGAGACGAGACTAAATATGTTCGTCAACAACCTTTTTTTCTCATGACTGAGACGAGACGATGACGAGACGATGAGACGATGACGAGACGATGACGAGACGATGACGAGACGGTGACGAGACGGTGACGAGACGGTGACGAGGCGGTGACGAGACGGTGACGAGACGGTGACGAGACGATGACGAGACGGTGACGAGACGGTGACGAGACGATGACGAGACGGTGACGAGACGATGACGAGACGAGGACGAGACGATGACGAGACGGTGACGAGACGGTGACGATGACGAGACGATGACGAGACGGTGACGAGACGATGACGAGAACGAGACGGTGACGAGACGGTGACGAGACGGTGACGAGACGGTGACGAGACGATGACGAGACGAGGACGAGACGGTGACGAGACGATGACGAGACGAGGACGAGACGAGGACGAGACGGTGACGAGACGGTGACGAGACGATGACGAGACGATGACGAGACGATGACGAGACGATGACGAGACGATGACGAGACGATGACGAGACGGTGACGAGACGAGGACGAGACGAGGACGAGACGGTGACGAGACGGTGACGAGACGATGACGAGACGAGGACGAGACGATGACGAGACGGTGACGAGACGGTGACGAGACGAGGACGAGACGATGACGAGACGATGACGAGACGATGACGAGACGGTGACGAGACGAGGACGAGACGATGACGAGACGATGACGAGACGGTGACGAGGCGGTGACGAGACGGTGACGAGACGGTGACGAGACGATGACGAGACGATGACGAGACGGTGACGAGACGATGACGAGACGATGACGAGACGATGACGAGACGGTGACGAGACGGTGACGAGACGATGACGAGACGAGGACGAGACGGTGACGAGACGGTGACGATGACGAGACGATGACGAGACGGTGACGAGACGATGACGAGACGATGACGAGACGATGACGAGACGAGGACGAGACGGTGACGAGACGGTGACGAGACGGTGACGAGACGATGACGAGACGATGACGAGACGAGGACGAGACGATGACGAGACGATGACGATGACGAGACGATGACGAGACGATGACGAGACGATGACGAGACGATGACGAGACGATGACGATGACGATGACGAGACGATGACGAGACGATGACGAGACGATGACGAGACGGTGACGAGACGGTGACGAGACGAGGACGAGACGATGACGAGACGGTGACGAGACGGTGACGATGACGAGACGATGACGAGACGGTGACGAGACGATGACGAGACGATGACGAGACGATGACGAGACGATGACGAGACGATGACGAGACGAGGACGAGACGATGACGAGACGGTGACGAGACGGTGACGAGACGGTGACGAGACGATGACGAGACGATGACGAGACGATGACGAGACGAGGACGAGACGATGACGAGACGATGACGATGACGAGACGAGACGATGACGAGACGATGACGAGACGATGACGAGACGATGACGAGACGATGACGATGACGAGACGAGACGAGACGATGACGAGACGATGACGATACGAGACGATGACGAGACGATGACGATACGATGACGAGACGATGACGATGACGAGACGATGACGAGACGATGACGAGACGATGACGATGACGAGACGATGACGAGACGATGACGAGACGAGAGACGAGACGATGACGAGACGATGACGAGACGATGACGAGACGATGACGAGACGAGACGATGACGAGACGATGACGAGACGATGACGAGACGAGAGACGAGACGATGACGATGACGAGACGATGACGATGACGAGACGATGACGAGACGAGAGACGAGACGATGACGAGACGATGACGAGACGAGAGACGAGACGATGACGAGACTGCACCACTGTCCAAAAACGCTGACTAAGACTCAATTAACATGCATTATTGTTGACGAAAAAGGACGAGACTAAAATGTTTTGCTTAAAATAAAAACTAAGATAAAATCTCTCTTCATTTTCGTCTACAATCGTCTTTACTTTTTCATCATGAATATTCAGCTGTTCAAAATATTCTGAAAGAGTTTGCGCTGTTGCTCAAGTACAGGTCTCAGACTCCTGTGGCTGCCAGCCTATCAGCTCGCAGCGGCGCGGTCACATGGTTCCCGGAGCGCTCAATACTTCTAGTGCTGTGTCAGTGCATGTGAACGGCTTAAGCCGCGCAAGTTACACAACAGCTTCACTTTACAGGTGTTTGCAGCAATTATTAGTAAACAGTACAGCATAGTGTGCATTGATTATTACGTCAGCCACATTTACAGAATCATTTTATTATGGAGAGTGATGGAGATGCAACATTGTTAACATTAATGTTAATGTTTTTCCTGTATTTAGCCCTCAGGTATTCCTTACTAATAAGTCACACTTATACTCATTGATGGTCAAATGTGACCAAACACCTTAACTATTTTTAAAATAAATAGCCTATATTTTAGTTCAATAATATTTATTGAATATTCTGAGGAGATCTTTTGGTACTAAATACTATTTGTGCAATAATTATGGTCCATTAATGACCACTTAAAAATGTATATTACAATTAGTGTAGGAATTAAGGTTAAAATAGAGAATTCCAATGCAAAGAGGCAAATTAGAGTCATTTTGTGGCTGGAAAAATAAAGATTTTCACTTGTAATGCCATTACCCACTATAGGTGTCTGTATGGCTCTTTAATCAATATACATGTAGTCTAGTTGCAGATCATAACTGCTTACTTACTTGCGAAATTTTAAAATGTTAATAATAGTGAATAGTAAAGAATGCAAGCAAATATAATTTAACCCCAAAACAGTTTAAAATAGTGCTAAAAAGCAAACTTATGTACAGTAGGCCATATAAATATGAATTCATACTGAATCAAGATTGAAATGGATATTTGTGCCCATCGTCTCATAAGCTAATGCTGATTTTAGGCATCTACGCTGTAAATCAACCAGTTAGCTGTGTTGTTGTGGCACATACATTATGCAGGTTATATGTATTTTATGTAACTTATTTTGCCACACAATATATTGAGTTGTCCTTTGACTAAAACTAGACTAAAATTATGAGACTTTTAGTCGACTAAAACTTAACAAAAAAAGATTTGTGAATGACTAAATATGACTAAAACTAACAAGGACATTTGGCACAAGACTAAGACTAAATTAAAAATAGGTGACAAAATTAACACTAGTTTATACTATAGTATTAAAATATAATATACTGAAAAATATAAGGAGTATCAAAAATAATAATTCAATTAAAAATCAAATCAGAGAGCAAATATACTGTTTATATTATACAATTAAATATAATGTATTGAAAAATATAGGAGTATAAATAAATACAATTAAATGAAAAATAAAATCAGAGAGCAAATATACTGAGTTTATACTATAGTATTAAAATATAATATACTGAAAAATATAAGGAGTATAAAAAATTAATTAAAAAATATTAAAAGATAATATACTACAAAATATAGGAGTATAAAAAAATAAATTAAATAAAAAAATAATTAAATTAAATTAGAGAGCAAATATACTGAGTTTAAAATATACTATTAAAATATAATATACTACAAAATATAAGAGTATAAAAAAATAAATTAAATTAAAATATTAAAATATAATATACTACAAAATATAGGAGTATAAAAAATAAATTAAAAATTAAAAAATAATTAAATTAGAGAGCAAATATACTGAGTTTAAAATATACTATTAAAATATAATATACTACAATATAAGAGTATAAAAAAATTAATAAAAAAAATAAAAAATATAATACTGCAAAGTATAGGAGTATAAAAAATAAATAAAAAATAAAATAAGAAAATCAGTTTATACTATAGTATTAAAATATCCTGAAAAATATCAGGATATAATTAATTTAGTTGCTGTGTGTCAGTACCTCTGCCTCTGAATCTTTCAGCTTCTGGATCTTCTCCTTGACTTTCATCTCAAACACCTGCTCCATCTCCATCTCCATCTTCTTCATCTTGGTCACATGTTCCCGTCTCTCCTCCTCCATCTGGGCGAGGGGGCTCCTAGGATGAACACATGCAATTAACAATCCCAGACTTCCCTGAGCATCTTCAAGAAGACGAAGAGAGACGGAAGGGTGAACCAACAAAGCCCTGGTTGCGTTGCCCTCTCTCCGTGTGTGTGTGTGTGTGTGTGTGTGTGTGAGACACCCGTGACCGATCGCTCCCATGAAACATCTCTGTGCTTCAGTCTTGCTCAGGCAGAGAAAGAGGAGGAAGAGCAAACAAACCTCCTGAAAGCTGTTAATGGCCAAAGCGTGTGCGGATCAGAATTAGTGAGCGCTGCAGAAAAGCTGCGAGATGGAAACAGGATTCGGTTTTGATTCAAATGATTCATCTCAATTTTTGCCACTCAAAACAATAGCCACGTTTCCAAAAGCAGGTGTGCTAGTTGCGTTTCCACTGTTGCTTCCAGGACTTGATCGGGCCTCTATACGTGTGTTATCAGTGCGTCTCGTCTCTTAAGACGGTCTGATATCCATATTTAGCTCCACGTGTCATAAATTAAATTAAAGCTGCACTATGTAACTTTTCAGTCCGCTAGAGGTAGGGTTGGGCATCGTTTGGGTTTTTTCGATTCCGGTGCCAAACCGATACTTTTAAAACGGTTCCGGTGCCTAAACCGATACTTAAAAATAAAAAAAAGGGCCACAAAACGAGGTGGATGACATTAAATGGCTTTTTATTTATTAAATTTTTATTTAAATTGAACCATTTATTAAAAGTTGAATGTATACTTAAATGTATGAATATAAATAAATACAAAACACAAATTATTATTGACTTATTTACAAATTCACAGTAAAACCTAAGCCACCTAACCCAACTACAGGCCTAATATAACTCTGAATAACAGTTACAGTAATAACAGCGGTCGTCTGTATTCTTGCTCAGCTACTAACCAGCTTCGAGCTCCAGCTTTATTTTGAAATATGATCATATTCTCTGGCTAATATTTTAGAACGCATCGCCTTAATGTTTCCATGGCGACGCGTCATGTTTCTCACATGACACACAGCAGCTGCAATAGCGCTGACAGCTCAGCTGTATCGGGTTCATTTCATTTTCCTTTTTATTCAAAATATTCACAAACGTCTTAACTGTGTCACGAACTATTTGATGTTCAAATGTGTGAGTGAATGTGTGTTAGTTGATCTATAAAGGGCAATGGGCGGGGCCATGTTAGTTTGCGCCTCAGAGAATCGGATCTGTCGGATTTACATCACTTGAGTTCATTCTCGTCTCACCAAATACATGAAAGTAAGTGACCAGTGAACTGGAAGAAGAATAGAGTAAACTTTATAGTTACTATATAATGTGCATGTATCTGATGTGAATAAAACACGTAACGTTAGTCAAATTATAACCGTCTGAAAGGATTGTCATTGCCGCTTTCATAGACATCAGTGTGTGTTTTTTGCTAGTACTTATGAGCATTTAAATGTCTGAAACCTGAAATAAACATGATGTGGTTGAAAACACTGAATAGTTGTCATGAGATGTGGTTGAAAACACTGAATAGTTGTCATGAGATGTGGTTGAAAACACTGAATAGTTGTCATGAGATGTGGTTGAAAACACTGAATAGTTGTCATGAGATGTGGTTGAAAACACTGAATAGTTGTCATGAGTTGTGGTTGAAAACACTGAATAGTTGTCATGAGATGTGGTTGAAAACACTGAATAGTTGTCATGAGATGTGGTTGAAAACACTGAATAGTTGTCATGAGTTGTGGTTGAAAACACTGAATAGTTGTCAAGAGATGTGGTTGAAAACACTGAATAGTTGTCATGAGTTGTGATGTGACGAGCGCTGAGCATCTGTCTCTGGCTCAGCCAAAGCGCGAAAGCACGTTTGAATTTTGGCACCGAAATGAAGAACCGAAATCTACGTTCTGATTCGGTCCGGTACATACCGGTTATATACGTACCGGTGCCATATTGGCACTGGGTTTCGGTACCCAACCCTAGCTAGAGGTCACCTATTCACAACAAAGGCGTAGTTTGATGACGCCACGTTTGAACGCAGAATCTTGGGACATGTGGACGCACGAACGGATTCGAAATGTTCAAGTGTCCAACTAAACGCGATTTTAATGCTCTATTTGCGTTTGGTGTGAATGCAGAATAATGGTGACGCAAATTAATGTTTCACGCGAGTGATTTAAATGTTAAGTCAATGCAAAGACGCGAATAGACATTCTGTGGCGCGATTCACGCGAATGACAGCGCAAATTGAGCGCTTGACTCGTGATTTGCACGAATTTAAAACTTTGGCGGATATTCGCGCCGCGTTAACCAATCAGGAGCTTTCTCTAGTAGTGACAACAATGAGGACAAAATCATATGTGGATACCCGGAGCTGTATGATACATCTTCATACTTTATAGACACAGGAATAAAAAGGATCTTGCTTGGAAGAAAGTGCGTGAGGAGGTCGGACAGTCTGGTAAGCTGTAAAAAACACTCTTTACTCAATTTGAGCTCTACATAGAGTGATTTCAGGCTGATTGAGACACTTTGCCATTGAGATGACTTGGAAAAAGTGTCCCAATCCCCCTCAAATCATCCTATTGAGACTACAAGCTAGCTAAAGCCGTCAAATTGAGCTTATTCGCCGTATTTTAAAACAATCCATGTCAGCCATTTCACAACGAGACGCCTTAAAATAATCATTAAGACGCTTGTTATGATCTTACATTGAATAAAACTGATCCGCAGGGTTAGGGTTCATAAAGTTACAATAACTTTATGAATCGGCGAGAATAGTTTTTGTACGCAAAAAAACCCTAAATAACGACTTATATAGTGATGACGATTTCAAAACACGGCCTCATGAAGCTTTGAAGCGTTATGAATCAGTGAGTCGATTCAGCAGTTCAGAGCGTTATGAATCAGTGAGTCGATTCAGTGGTTCAGAGCGTTATGAATCAGTGAGTTGATTCAGCGGTTCAGAGCGTTATGAATCAGTGAGTCGATTCAGCTGTTTGAATCGCCAAATTTCAGCAGTTTGGCGGTTTGACACGCGATCCGAATCATGAATCGACTCACTGAATCGACGCTTCATGAGGCCGTGTTTTGAAATCGTCATCACTATGTAAGTCGTTATTTAGGGTTTTTTTGCGCACAGAAACTATTCTCGTCTTCATAAAGTTATTGTAGAGCCGCTGTAGTGAGATGGACTTTGTAACTTTAGTCTTTAGTGTCTTTTAAGGGTCTTGAGAGTGTAAAGTTGAGCCAATGGAGGCCTTTCAGAGCATCAGATTTACACTAAAATATCTTCATTTGTGTCTGAAGATGAACGGAGGTCTGACGGGTGTCCAACCACATGAGGCTCTAATGACACAATTTACATTTTTGGGTGAACTAACCCTTTAAGGTGCTTTATGCAACCGGGCACTGGCCCGACAGTGGAAACGCGGCTAATTAGTAGATCTTATTCATGAAAATGAGCAGAATGTGCCAATTGTTGCATTGTAATTGGAGAAAGACTTGTGATGCATCAGTGAATCAATGACACAGACAGGAGAAGCTGGAGCAGATCTGACATCAGGAACACAAGGAAGGGCTCGGCTTCCCCTGAGCTCCCCGGAAACATGGGTGGAAAAGGAGGGATGACGACAGACACTGTTCCCAGAGGAGGAGAGGATCCGTACTACACAGGGATTGGAAGAAATGAAAATGACCACTTACATGCCGTCAACCGTGTCACCTCTAAAAAACAAAAACACACACACTTAGCATGCTGCAAATCACACACTAAAGAGCAGAACAGTGTGTGAACAGAAGCAGACAGTCTGGGTCATAACGCTTTCAGTGTGGTTTCCTGCAGGAGGATATTTTGTGCTCATGCATATGTGCTTGTGTTAAGAGTTTTGCTTCTTAAATTAGGGGTTATTGGCCAGAGCAAACTGTGAAGCGGTCTCGAACGCACAGTCACCAGGAGAAAAGGCATTTTCCAAGCTATCTGGAAAGCAAAAGTCAACATGAATTCAAAAATCGACCCCGTTATATATTAGATTACACATTTTACTGAAAACTTGCAATTCTCACGATCCAATCAATTACTCTGATGAATAAAATAAAGACTTTGATGAATAAAACAGAGGTAAAAAATGGAAGCTTGACTCTTAGATCTTTTAAATGATGTATAGTTTGTCAAGGTAATTACTTACATCTGACAGTCATTTGAGCTAATTTAAACAAATAAAGCTTAAGGACGAATGCGCCCTCAATCCGGTTAATGTGCATGTCACGTTGATTTTAGAAACAGAAGTAGAACGGCCACAAACGCAAGTATGGCGGTTTACAGTGACAACAGGAAATGATGCAACATAATCTTACACTTAAATAAACCAATCTCAAACTCAGGGAAATGAAGGGTCTCCATCAAACAGCATTTGCCTCTCACTGACAGAGATAGCATTAAAGGAAATACGGTTATCATAATTCATCAGCAGTAAATCATAAGCAAATGTCTGACATGATTGTGAGCCTGTAGTCGAATTTAAAGGGTTAGTTCACCCAAAACTGTAAATTGTGTCATTAATGACTGAGCCTCATGTGGTTGGACACCCGTCAGACCTCCGTTCATCTTCAGACACAAATGAAGATATTTTAGTGTAAATCTGATGCTCTGAAAGGCCTCCATTGGCTCAACTTTACACTCTCAAGACCCTTAAAAGACACTAAAGACTAAAGTTACAAAGTCCATCTCACTACAGCGGCTCTACAATAACTTTATGAAGACGAGAATAGTTTTTGTGCGCAAAAAACCCTAAATAACGACTTATATAGAGATGACGATTTCAAAACACGGCCTCATGAAGCTTTGAAGCGTTATGAATCAGTGAGTCGAATCATGATTCGGATCGAGTGTCAAACCGCCAAACTGCTGAAATTTGGCGATTCAAACTGCTGAATCGACTCACTGATTCATAACGCTCTGAACCGCTGATTCGACTCACTGATTCATAACGTTCTGAACCGCTGAATCGGCTCACTGATTCATAACGCTCTGAACCGCTGAATCGACTCACTGATTCATAACGCTCTGAACCGCTGAATCGACTCACTGATTCATAACGCTCTGAACCGCTGAATCGACTCACTGATTCATAACGCTCTGAACCGCTGAATCGACTCACTGATTCATAACGCTCTGAACCGCTGAATCGACTCACTGATTCATAACGATCTGAACCACTGAATCGACTCACTGATTCATAACGATCTGAACCGCTGAATCGACTCACTGATTCATAACGCTTCGAAGCTTCATGATGCCGTGTTTTGAAATCGTCATCACTATATAAGTCGTTATTTAGGGTTTTTTTGCGCACAGAAACTATTCTCGTCTTCATAAAGTTATTGTAGAGCCGCTGTAGTGAGATGGACTTTGTAACTTTAGTCTTTAGTGTCTTTTAAGGGTCTTGAGAGTGTAAAGTTGAGCCAATGGAGGCCTTTCAGAGCATCAGATTTACACTAAAATATCTTCATTTGTGTCTGAAGATGAACGGAGGTCTGACGGGTGTCCAACCACATGAGGCTCTAATGACACAATTTTCAGTTTTGGGTGAACTAACCCTTTAAGAGTGCTGTTATTTCATTAAACCATCGCTAATAGTTAAGCAAGTGTCTGAATTGTAGCCACACATATAATAGACGCTATCTGCCATCTCTTAGGTTATTCCAAGCCTTTCCGCCCACACTTATAGTATATAAACGTCTGGACTCAAGCCGCATTATTTCACACGAGGTGTGTGTTTTCGGATGTTGAGAATTGTTTAATCTCAGGTGATGTAACTTACTTGGTGAGCTGGCCTTTGGTTTTGTTGTTGTCGATTCCGTTACAGGTGACGGCCGCAAGCTTCCTGCTTCTGTAGTTCTCATAGTGGACGTTATTCGTCACGTCCTTGAGGTCCTGCATGTGGGTTCTGACACAACACACACGGTTATTGCAAAACGCCTCATGCTGGAAAACAGGTACATTTTTATACAATGATCCCACAAAGTATAAAGACAGCACGGCCATGCTTAAAGTGTGCATGTCAATGAATTAGACACATTACAGGGCTCGACATTAAACCTGTTCACAAGTAAATCTGTCATACACTTGTCCGAGTAAAACATTTGCTTGTCCGGAAATGTTTTTTTTTGTTTGTTTTAAATATAATTTTTTCTGAAGCAATATTCTGACCAGTGTTCAATCAGCTTTGACATATTTAAATCTGCATATTTGTGATATTTTTACCTTTTTATAAAGGGCATTTTCCCATAATCTTATTAAATAAAGGCAATGCTTCAGCTTTCATTTTATATTTTTAAATTTGATCTATAAATTAAATTAGAATAAGACACTATAGGGATGTTACCAATCCAATTAAATCATTTACACTGAAAAATTACAACTGCATTAAATAATGGTATGAGATTGTTGTAAATATTTTTAAATATACAAATAAGAAATGTTGGAAAGATGAAAGTAAAGCACCAGTAGGGGGCGCAGGTGACCGTCTGAATGAGCGAGTCACTGAGTCGATTCAGTGAAACGGCTGATTCGTTCAGGAATGAGGCAGTCGTTTACGAATAGTTCATTGAATCTTTGATTCAACCGATTCATTCAATCGCTGAATCACTAACACACTTTGAGAGGCGTTCTGGTTCTGCTGTGATCTTTGTTTGGAACTATTTTCGCTGCTGAAATAGAGCAAAAACAGTGAATATTGCATCTAAAATGTAAGTGACTTAATGTAAATTAATTGTTTATGGAGCTGGCGTATGAAATCAGTGTCATGTTCAGTCGTGATGGTATTCAGGAAAACACACTCTTGGTTGTGTGATGTTGCTTAACGTTATCATATGTTATAAATATAAAAACTGCACAATTTGTAATTTTAACCTTAGTGTGTTAACGGAGTTTCTCTGTGTGAGCGGCGCTCATTTGTTTTTTCGATTTTCTCCAGCGCGAGCATCAACAGCTCAACCTTGTTACCGTCAGTACGTTATACATTATATATTATTATCTACTATTGATCGTCACTTACAGTAATGAATGCAGAATCATTCCTTCATTTTGGTGATTCCCTAGTTATTTTTTGTTATTGACGTTTTAATCAGGATACTTGTCCGGTCGGGCAGGTAAAATTATCTTTCACTTGCCCTTTCAAAATTCAACTTGTCCCGGACAAGAGTTAATGTCGAGCCCTGCATTTAATATCAAACCAAATGGGCATTAATGTTGAAGAAAAATGGCACAAACACACTTCACAAGCAATGCATTAGTTACTGTGCTAATGTGGAGTCACTCTCCAAAAGCTGCCGCTGTTTTTACCTGATGAGCATGTTCCTCACCAGTGTGAAATCACAGTGGTCTCCGTTCTCAACTGTGCAGAAACAAAACACAATCAAGATATTATACAAATGCCATTTATATTGGTTGACTTCTGGACAAATAAAGCAATTTCAGCATATAATCATATCCTGGAAAAACAACACTAGTGTTCAAAATCTCGGGGTCCGATTTTTTATTTGATCAAAAATACAGTAAAAATGTTACGATTTAAATCATCTGTTCTCTATGTGAATATATAGTAAAGTGTCATTTATTCCTGTAATCAAAGCTGAATTTATCATCATTACTGCAGTCTTCAGAGTCACATGACCCTTCACTAATCACTCTACAGGGTTTATGAAGATTGGTTTAAGACTAATTAAAGAAAATGTTGGGAATAAATTGTTCTCTAAATGTGAACGTCTAAGCACACAATGAGTGTTAGAGACACTTCAAAGCTTGACAATACATTTTCCAACAGATCTCCATATTTTGGATTGATTTGACAAAAAACAGCTTAAAGTTTGAGATTTGGGAAATCCTGTGAAAGTGATTTTATGATTAAAACCAGCACAAATATCTGCCAATGTGTTC
Organism: Gobio occitaniae; assembly: GCA_033150135.1. NCBI lineage: Eukaryota > Metazoa > Chordata > Actinopteri > Cypriniformes > Gobionidae > Gobio > Gobio occitaniae. The sequence continues at coordinate 130,092 of JARQWZ010003075.1, forward strand.
ATAAAAATCAACTTAACTCAAATGTGAGTCATTTTCATACCCAATGACAGATATTTGTTCTTGTTTTAAGCATAAACTCACTTCATTTGGTCAATTTCTCAGAAAACAAGACTTCATTTCTTCATTTCGCATCGTCTTGATTTAAGGATGTTTTATATATTTACACTGGAAAACAAAAATCAACTTTATGTCTCTATGAAATCTGTGTGTGTTTTCTGGTTTATTGTGCGGTATTCTTCTGGACTCTGCTTTAATGGTCAGATTAAATGTGACGACTCTCGTTCATCTTCTGGACACAAATGAAGAGATTTGTAATGAAATGGAAAGATTGACAGTCTAAGCAACTTCAGAAAGTTCATAAAGAGAAACTGATCCGTACGGATGGAGCGGATTATTCCAGATGTTCTGAAGAGACTCGACGGCTTTATATGATGAAGGAAAGTCTGACATGAGGGCGAGGAAATGACCACAGGATTGTCATTAATGGGTGAGCTGGCCCTTTAAGAGACTGAACTACTTCTGGTTTATTCATACACAATTTGATCCGCATTATACAGTAAATCCCATTTCTATGAATGGATTCGGTCCACATTTCCTGCATCACAGAAATCATACTCACCATGATATTGAATTTAAGACTTTCTGATTCAATTGAAGACATTTTAAGGCCTTAAATTGTGGAAGGTCAGACATTTTAAGACCTGTGGAAACCCTGTCCTAATATGATGATTAGCAGAAGTGTAACTCTAGAAGCTGTGGAAGTACCTTCTGCCACTCCCCATGGGTACTGCCTTCCTCTGACCTTCTTGCCATTCGCCTCGATGATAGTGTTGCTTCCAACCACAGCCAGGGGCAACCGATCCTTGAGAAAATATAAAAATCGGCAGATATGAAAAAATTATGCCGATATGATAACATGTTAATACGAGCCTGCAATAACTCACATGTGCAAGGACTGCTATAGTGATTAGATCATGTGAGCCGTGTGGCCATTCTTGAGGCAAAAACAAGCACATCCATTGCATTTATAGTTATTTATATTTCCGTTTTTAAATACTGCCTTGAATTTGTGAATGTACAGAAGGAAGTGACCGATAACATAGGGTTGCTGGGTTTTCACAACAAAACTAGCCAAAAACAATGGCGTTTCCCCACTCTCTAGCGCACGCAGCCTCCACAGCAGCAGAAGCTCCTCCAGGTCCTAGTGCCCGCCCATTAAAATGTTATATATGTGTAGAGGGGGGGTGCTGTTGTTACAGTAATAAAATGAAAAGTAGAATACACAAATAAATTGAAGTTACTTTTTTTTCTGAATAAATAAAGCAGTAATGATGTCAAATCACAAACATGACACTGTTTCAAATTAAATACTTGTATATACAGCTTATTAATCTGTAATAAAATTGTATGAAACTGATGATGAAAAAATAATCCAAGCAGCACTAAAATAATTGTATATTTTTTTATTTGAAGCTAAAGACAGCATCAACTGATGCCATGCCACCCCCACATAGGCACAGACATTACATCCAAAAATAAAATATTTAGATTACAACTGAATCTGTCTGGGATGAAAAAATCACTGACTTTATTATTATTATTTTTAGAGAAAATATACTCTTATTATAAAAATTACTTTATTAACATTTATTTATCTTTAACAAGTATCCTTTTAGCAAGGAGATATCAGAAATCTGAAACCAGAATAAAAAAAAAAAATGTTTTTGCTCAAAATGGTGTTGTTTCCAAGCAAAGGGAAAAAATAAACATATATCGGTATCAATATCGGCCAAAATGAGTTGAAAAATATCGTCAAAAATCCAATATCGTGCATCCCTAAACTGAACATTTCTTACTTTTACTTTTGAAATAAGCGTTTGATATACAAAGTACAACACAAGACTCTCCTCTAGCACATTTAATGAAACTAAGAAATGGTGGAAAAAGTACTTTATTTTTTAACAAAGGAGCACGTGCTTTTAATGTGAAAAAATTAGAAGTGCATAAAGAACTGTAGGGATGCAATGTTCAAACAGTCGAATAGTCGTCACAATCTGGCCCTTGTCAAACTCGCTCAAATCCTTACGCTTGCCCATTTCTCCTGCTTCTAACACATCAACTCTGAGGACAAAATGTTCACTTGCTGCCGAATATATCCCACCCACTAACAGGAGATCATCAGTGTTAGTCACTTCACCGGTCATAATGTTATGCCTGACCGGTGTATATTCTAAACACTGGTTAAATGCCAAATAAATTAACAGAAAAAAGCACAGCACAAACATTTAGCGGCACAATGAAGGTTAACTAAATATTTTAGTTCACAAGAAAAATTATTTCATTGAAATAAAAACACTTTTAATATTTCTATTTCAAACTGTATTTATATAATAATAATTATAGAAATGATTTATATTCTAAAATTTGAATTAAATGCCAGATAAAGTTTATTTTGTAACAAAAATAACTAGAACCAAAATATGTTGGACTTTTAATTATAAACAAGCCCAAAATACACCAGGACTCTTATTTTGAAATGTCGTTACTGCTCATTCTCTCATAAGAGGGAGCTCAAATATGCACATCTTACCATCTGAAACATATTACAATACAAACACGGTCATAATTCATCAACAGTGGATCATATTGGCATAAACGTGCCGATTGTGAACGGCTCTGTAGAATTTGATGAAATCATCATCAATAATCACATGAAGCTGTATTTGTGAGTCTCTCAAATGGTGTTTAAGACTTTTATTATAGCGTTTTAAATATCTAAGAGCTTAAATGTATGAACACTTCACACACACAAGTCTCAAATGCGAGTGAAAAGCTTGCTCTTACTTTGATCTTCTTCACAATCTTGTTTTCTTCCTCATCATCCGTCTCTGGAAACTCGTAGATTTTGATCTTGTGCTCCAGGATTTCTCGCATAATCTAGAGAAAGATAAATAAATGTGACACAAACCCCATGCGAAAGCTTCGGGCCAGCACAAAACCTCCAGAGGATCAGAGAGCCATTGTTTAGGGCTGAGGAACATCCTCTGTTTATTTATTTGTGCATGTGCTCGAATCTTCCCCGTCTGGGCGGTAATGCAGAGATAATACTCTGACACACACACACACACACACACACACACACACACACTCCTAATCGGACAGCACTGACCTGTTTCTTGAACTGTTGGCACTCTTCCGGGGTCAGGGTATCTGCTTTGGCTATCAGTGGGATGATGTTGACCTTCTCATGCAACCGCTTCATGAACTCAATGTCCAATGGTTTCAGTCTGGGGGAAAAACACAACATGATGAAGAAGATGCACTGATTACACAGTTCTATCAGTCATGTGTAATAATTCACTTTATCACTGGGATAAAAGGTTATAGTTCAGATATAAACACTGACGTCTACAAACAGCTTTAGAAAGTAACGACGCTTCGAATAAAGATTGTGTTAAATATGTTGGTACACCAGTAGGTGGCGATAAGAGACTTGTTTTGTCATTGAATCATTCACTCAAGAGATTCGTTCAAAAGCGCTGATTCATCCAGTAATGAAACGAGTCATTGAATCATTCGTTCAAGAGATTTGTTCAAAAAACACTGATTCATCCAGTAATGAAACAAGTGAAGTCTTTATGAGTGAGTCATTGAATCATTCACTCAAGAGATTTGTTCAAAAACACAGATTCATCCAGTAATGAAACAAGTGAAGTCTTTATGAGTGAGTCATTGAATCATTCACACAAGAGATTCATTCAAAAACACAGATTCATCCAGTAATGAAACAAGTGAAGTCTTTATGAGTGAGTCATTGAATCATTCACTCAAGAGATTCATTCAAAAACACTGATTCATCCACTAATGAAACAAGTGAAGTCTTTATGAGTGAGTCATTGAATCATTCACTCAAGAGATTCATTCAAAAACACTGATTCATCCACTAATGAAACAAGTGAAGTCTTTATGAGTGAGTCATTGAATCATTCACTCAAGAGATTCATTCAAAAACACTGATTCATCCAGTAATGAAACAAGTAAAGTATTTATGAGTGAGTCATTGAATCATTCACTCAAGAGATTCATTCAAAAACACTGATTCATCCACTAATGAAACAAGTGAAGTCTTTATGAGTGAGTCATTGAATCATTCACTCAAGAGATTCATTCAAAAACACTGATTCATCCACTAATGAAACAAGTAAAGTCTTTATGAGTGAGTCATTGAATCATTCACTCAAGAGATTCATTCAAAAACACTGATTCATCCACTAATGAAACAAGTGAAGTCTTTATGAGTGAGTCATTGAATCATTCACACAAGAGATTCATTCAAAAACACAGATTCATCCAGTAATGAAACAAGTGAAGTCTTTATGAGTGAGTCATTGAATCATTCACTCAAGAGATTCATTCAAAAACACTGATTCATCCACTAATGAAACAAGTGAAGTCTTTATGAGTGAGTCATTGAATCATTCACTCAAGAGATTCATTCAAAAACACTGATTCATCCACTAATGAAACAAGTGAAGTCTTTATGAGTGAGTCATTGAATCATTCACTCAAGAGATTCATTCAAAAACACTGATTCATCCACTAATGAAACAAGTGAAGTCTTTATGAGTGAGTCATTGAATCATTCACTCAAGAGATTCATTCAAAAACACTGATTCATCCAGTAATGAAACAAGTAAAGTATTTATGAGTGAGTCATTGAATCATTCACTCAAGAGATTCATTCAAAAACACTGATTCATCCACTAATGAAACAAGTGAAGTCTTTATGAGTGAGTCATTGAATCATTCACTCAAGAGATTCATTCAAAAACACTGATTCATCCACTAATGAAACAAGTAAAGTCTTTATGAGTGAGTCATTGAATCATTCACTCAAGAGATTCATTCAAAAACACTGATTCATCCACTAATGAAACAAGTGAAGTCTTTATGAGTGAGTCATTGAATCATTCACACAAGAGATTCATTCAAAAACACAGATTCATCCAGTAATGAAACAAGTGAAGTCTTTATGAGTGAGTCATTGAATCATTCACTCAAGAGATTCATTCAAAAACACTGATTCATCCACTAATGAAACAAGTGAAGTCTTTATGAGTGAGTCATTGAATCATTCACTCAAGAGATTCATTCAAAAACACTGATTCATCCACTAATGAAACAAGTGAAGTCTTTATGAGTGAGTCATTGAATCATTCACTCAAGAGATTCATTCAAAAACACTGATTCATCCACTAATGAAACAAGTGAAGTCTTTATGAGTGAGTCATTGAATCATTCACTCAAGAGATTCATTCAAAAACACTGATTCATCCACTAATGAAACAAGTGAAGTCTTTATGAGTGAGTCATTGAATCATTCACTCAAGAGATTCATTCAAAAACACTGATTCATCCACTAATGAAACAAGTGAAGTCTTTATGAGTGAGTCATTGAATCATTCACTCAAGAGATTCATTCAAAAACACTGATTCATCCACTAATGAAACAAGTAAAGTCTTTATGAGTGAGTCATTGAATCATTCACTCAAGAGATTCATTCAAAAACACTGATTCATCCACTAATGAAACAAGTGAAGTCTTTATGAGTGAGTCATTGAATCATTCACACAAGAGATTCATTCAAAAACACAGATTCATCCAGTAATGAAACAAGTGAAGTCTTTATGAGTGAGTCATTGAATCATTCACTCAAGAGATTCATTCAAAAACACTGATTCATCCACTAATGAAACAAGTGAAGTCTTTATGAGTGAGTCATTGAATCATTCACTCAAGAGATTCATTCAAAAACACTGATTCATCCACTAATGAAACAAGTGAAGTCTTTATGAGTGAGTCATTGAATCATTCACTCAAGAGATTCATTCAAAAACACTGATTCATCCAGTAATGAAACAAAGTCTTTATGAGCGAGTAAAAATGAATTCAAACTAATCAAATAGGCCTATTTTTAAATAGTCAGAAACTCTGGTAAATTGCATGTTATGTTGTTTAGTGGTCTGTTCAGAATCATGATCTCTACTTTAAACAAAAAAATAGTGATTCTCAATGCAAACAGAAAGAGTTGCAGTGGCCGTGTGTTAGTGCTCGAACAGCTAAATTGGTTTCCGTTTTGAATCATGGTTAACAACATCCATTAGGCCATTTCCCTTCGAGCACGCTTGAGATGTGATAATCATCAGGATTGTGTGGACATGAGACGTTCCTGCATCTTCACACAGATCCGCTATTGTCTTTCAGACACTCATGTTTTCACTGACTGAGAGGAACATTACAGCTCCGGTTGTACATCTTAGCAGAAAAGAACCTGACAAACATAAGGGGGAAAATAAATAAACTGAAGTATACTACACACAAAAAGAAGGATAACATCTCACCAAAGCTGCTTTTATTTGATCAAACATACAGTAGAAATAGTGAAATATTCCTCCAGTGTAGATCATCTGTTCTCTGTGTGAATATATAGTGAAGTGTGATTTATTCCTGTGATTTATCATCATTTCTCCAGTCTTCAGAGTCACATGACCTTCACTGATCTCTCATATGATGCTCAAGACACATTTATGATTATTATTAATGTTGAAAATAGTTGTGCTAAAAACTTTTTAGGATTCTTTGAAGAAAAAGCATTTATTTAAAGGGAGGGGTCTAATGCCATTTCAAGTATTCTGACTTATTTACACTGTTAAAGAGTTGATTCTATATGCGCACACACACACACACACACACACACACACACACACACACACACTATTGAAAAGACACGTTCAGTTTTTAACTGTAGTGTTTATTCTCGAACTGAACGAAATGATTGTATTACTATGAAGATCAAAACGACAGTGTACGGAGTGGCCTGGTAGGGCAGCGGAGCAGTGCATTCTGGGAGTTGTTGTCTTTCATCCACATGAGACAAATACATTTTCTGTCTTTTCTCAGTCTAGAAGGCATCAAATTCAAAAATAATTTCACATTTCTACTGCATAAATGACCCAGTTTAAATACAAAGCTTAATGCTAAACCACTGAAGAACATGAACATTTTTGGGGTGCCTGACTTGCCTCTACTTTTCTTAGTTTTCCTCACTCATTCTAGCAGTTAGCATCACGTCTCATATATCACTTTAAACAGGAGAACATGACGTTTCCATCTAGCTCATTTGAAGTCCCAATTTTACATTTATTTAGTCGAGAATGGATTAAATGAATAGAATTTTAAGAAAAACGGCAGCAAAAATGTGGTGTTTTTACTGTGAACTCAAACAGAAATGAAGTTTGGATTTTTTCCTTCAGAAAGTTATACTTGGTTGTTTTAGACTTCCAGATGAAATTGTCAACATGTAACAATCCCTCAGCAAGTTATAGCCATTTATAATTATTTTATTCTAGGTGTTTTTTTGAGTGAAAACAGGTGTATTTTATGACAATGTAGAGGTCCAGGGATTGAAGTAAATAGAAAGATTGTTATATAATAACTAGCTGCACGATTAATTGAAATCGAATCGTGATTTGGCTTATGTGTGATTATGAAAGGCTGCGATTTTAATTAATTAAATAAATGCCCAGCGTGTTAGTGAAGAGCGGCTCTTATAACGTGAAAAAACAACACGTGTCAAACAACTTCACAAACTAGTAATGTGAAGCGTTCATAAACCTGTTGGCCAACAAAATAACACGTTTTACCTCACTTCATATGGTCAGTCGAGTGTTTGTGAGCTGACATGGCTTCTCATCACAGAATGAGGCAGACAATGCATTATTTTATAGGCTGTGATAAAGTCTATGTCAATCAGCACTGCTTTATTATTCTGAAAACACATGAGAAGGCTTGAAGAACTCAAATACAGCATATCTTGATGCAGTCGTGTGTTTATTGTCCTCATGTTTAATCAGTCAAAGCGTTTCTATCTTCCTTTTATTCAGCCTGACGAATCAATGCTGCAGATTTGATCCGCACTCACCACAGAGCCTCTGAATAATCAACCGCGAGATGTGATGCTTCTGCATTTTACAGCACACAGATTGGATTAGCGGTTTAAAAGTTATTAAACATTTTAGAACGAAACATGTCTGTCTTTAAGGCGAGACATCGTTTTTCATGCAGTGGTCCACTTTGAGATTTTGGGCCAGTTTGCTCCCTTAACATGTAAGCTTTCATGTCAAAATAAAAAATGTCAACATTACACATCAAGGTGGTTATTTCATTATATTTTGCAAACTTGCGCCTTTAGATTTCTACCCGAAATCATCCAAAGTTATTCTAGCGCGATCTCTCGTGCGTCTCCATCCACAGAAACATGTGATGTCTGGTGTCATTATAAAGCTCAGTCTCACACACAGCTCTGGCTCATCCACATATGGACATTTCCTTTGTAGAACTGACCAACCGCGAAAGTTTGCAGCCGAAAACCACATCTGATTGGTCAATTTCTCACTACGCTTCCTTTAGAGAAAATACTGCAGACAACGCCGAAATCAGCTCATAAACACTCACAGAAAAGAGCAAATAGCAAGAGCTAGTAAAAGAACGTAAACAACAACAGATTAGATGATGAAACCCTGTCAGAATTAGATTCAAATAGTTATAGATGGACATATACAACAAACAGGGACAGTTTGTGTGTGTGTGTGTGTGTGTGTGTGACTGTTGTGTGTTTGTTAAGGTAGTTCTCTAATAGCTATTGCTATTAATAATTTATTCATTTATCAATTTCCACACGTTTTAAATATTATACACTACTGATATTAATGAACTGAATATATATTTAGTTTGTAGGTTGGGGGTTTTATAGAAATGTATGCAGTTATACAGTATAAAACTTTAAAGGCCGTTTTCTCAAAATGAGTTTTTCCTCACACACTCAGAGTCAGATTATCCACTTCAGTAGCACCAGCTCTTCCAGTCTCATACTGAACTATATTCTGAAGGCTTTTCCCGAGGGATTTGTTGATATATCATTTCTATCTAGTTATAGGTCCTTTTACTCCAAAAACATGCTGAAAATTGATTTAAGGCTATATAAGACTTTGTAACGACGTTTTTAGTGCCTTTTCTGGGTCTTGTGAGTGTAAATGTACTGAATGCCAATGGAGGCCTATCTGAAGCCTTTCTCAGCATCAGCTTTACACTAAAATATCTTCATTTGTGTCTGAAGATGAACGGAGGTCTGACGGGTGTCCAACCACATGAGGCTCAGTCATTAATGACACAATTTACAGTTTTGGGTGAACTAACCCTTTAAGTTCATTTAAGACGTTATTTAAAGGGTTAGTTCACCCAAAACTGTAAATTGTGTCATTAATGACTGAGCCTCATGTGGTTGGACACCCGTCAGACCTCCGTTCATCTTCAGACACAAATGAAGATATTTTAGTGTAAATCTGATGCTCTGAAAGGCCTCCATTGGCTCAACTTTACACTCTCAAGACCCTTAAAAGACACTAAAGACTAAAGTTACAAAGTCCATCTCACTACAGCGGCTCTACAATAACTTTATGAAGACGACAATAGTTTCTGTGCGCAAAAAAACCCTAAATAACGACTTATATAGAGATGACGATTTCAAAACACGGCCTCATGAAGCTTTGAAGCGTTATGAATCAGTGAGTCGATTCAGCGGTTCAGAGTGTTATGAATCAGTGAGTCGATTCAGCGGTTCAGAGCGTTATGAATCAGTGAGTCGATTCAGCGGTTCAGAGCGTTATGAATCAGTGAGTCGATTCAGCGGTTCAGAGCGTTATGAATCAGTGAGTCGATTCAGCGGTTCAGAGCGTTATGAATCAGTGAGTCGATTCAGCCGTTTAAATCGCCAAATTTCGGCAGTTTGGCGGTTTGACACGTGATCCGAATCATCATTCGACTCACTGATTCATAATGCTCCAAACCGCTGAATCGACTCACTGATTCATCACGCTCTGAACCGACTCACTGATTCATAACACTCTGAACCGCTGAATCGACTCACTGATTCATAACGCTTCGAAGCTTCATGAGGCCGTGTTTTGAAATCGTCATCACTATATAAGTCGTTATTTAGGGTTTTTTTGCGCACAGAAACTATTCTCGTCTTCATAAAGTTATTGTAGAGCCGCTGTAGTGAGATGGACTTTGTAACTTTAGTCTTTAGTGTCTTTTAAGGGTCTTGAGAGTGTAAAGTTGAGCCAATGGAGGCCTTTCAGAGCATCAGATTTACACTAAAATATCTTCATTTGTGTCTGAAGATGAACGGAGGTCTGACGGGTGTCCAACCACATGAGGCTCAGTCATTAATGACACAATTTACATTTTTGGGTGAACTAACCCTTTAACTCATTTAAGACTCCTAATATGAGAATACTCAAAATTCTCTGTGTTGTTGTTTGTTCAAGAGCAACTCGATGTGAGAAGTAAACTGACGCGAGTCTGTCTGTGCGTCGAGTGTGTGTGTGTTTGTGTGTGTGTCAGAGTGTCCCTCGATTAGCTGACATGAGACGCAGCCACACAGACAGGACATTGACACACACACACACACACACACACACACACACACACAGCGTTCTCTTGTGTCTTGTCGCGTTTGGAAGCATTTACATGTATAAGAGCGTGATCATATAATGTAACGCTCGGCAAAAATGTATATAAAAACGGACGCTGGAAATTATCGAGCTCATTTTTTTATTAATTGTGCGATTCATTGATTTATTGACTACGCGACAGGCCTACACACAACACTGGAGAACATGAGGAGATGAATGTGAGAGCAGGAGCTGTGGATGCTCACCCGTGTCCTGAGGGAGCGATGAAGTAAAGGCAGCAGTGAACTCTACAGTCCGGCATCTGCCTTCGGTTCACACGGGACTCGGCATTCAGGAAATCCTCAAACTTACTGTCGATGTGATCGATGACCGGCTGCCAGCTGGAGCAAACACACACACACACACACATTACATCTGAACCACAGTAACACCACACACACACACACACACACACACATTACATCTGAACCACGGTAACACCACACACACACACACACACACACACATTACATCTGAACCACGGTAACACCACACACACACACACACACACACACACATTACATCTGAACCACGGTAACACCACACACACACACACACACACACACACACACACACACACACACACACACACACACTACATCTGAACCACGGTAACACCACACACACACACACACATTACATCTGAACCACGGTAACACCACACACACACACACACACTACATCTGAACCACGGTAACACCACACACACACACACACACACACGAACCGCTCTCACCAGTTGCTGTTGTCCACGGCGTCTCCAAATCCTGGAGTGTCCACTATGGTGAACAGCAGCTGGACGCCGCCCTCCTTCATCAACACTTTGGACTGCTCCACCTGCAGTCAACATATAAACACTAAACATGTAATGCTGCGTTCACACCGGGCGCGATTCGCGCGAGTGATTTACATGTTAAGTCATTTAACGGATATTTCGCGCCGCGTTAACCAATCAGGAGCTTGCGCTAGTAGTGACAACAATGAGGAGAAAATCTGTATATTAATATCTGGTTCAGACAATATGATTATCACTGTGATAACATTAAATGACATGAAACACAACACAGTCTCTTTTTGTTAAATGCAAGTTTATGTTTGATCAATAATACAAAAGTATAAGTAATGTATGACAAGCTATACATGAAATAAAGCAAACAATTCAGTCAAACATTCAAAGTCAGTGCTAGTAGGCTAACGTTACAACTGCTAACGTACAGTTATAGCCTAAAAATATAAAGTAATGAAACTTATCTTTGCCCTCAGCCTAAACGATTTGCCAGGGAACAAATTATAGATCCATGAGACCAAAGATCAGCCGTTACAAGACGAATTATATCTGGAGCCGCCACAGAGACATCAGAGCCAGCGGTAGAAGAACTGGCCGAGGAAAAGAACTGGCCGAGGAAAGGTTGCCCTCGCCGGCTTTGACGTGCGCTGAGCGCGCTGTCCGCTGGAGCTCACAGCTCCGACAACGGCAGATAAAATGTTCAAATAGGCACTGTTTATGTAAATAAACCACAGATTTGAGCTTTAAACAACTACATTATCGACAGAAAAAGTCTTAAAACTACGTTTTGTCACACATTAACAGTAGATATAAAAATTATTTGCGCGAATCGCGTCCGGTGTGAACGCCACATAAGGCCTGATAGTCTGCTTGGTGTCTGATATTAGCACTGGCTATTATCATTAGGGTTGGGTACGGTTCACATTTTAAATGGTAATTTTTTTTCGGTACTTTAGGGATGTTCATAAAGGCTATTTCGTTGTGACACTCAATTTTTCAACTAAACACTGAAATAAATCTAATTAATAAACTAAATTAACCATTTAAACTAAATTACTGATCGAATTACTGATCTAAAGCCCACACAGTCACTGTATGATAATTGAAATGAACTGATGACATCAGCGTTTTTTCCAGAATGGCTATACAGCTGAATAAAATTATGCTGCATTATTTTCCTGTTTAACACTGTAAAGCTGCTTTGAAACAATCTACATTGTTAAAAGCGCTATATAAATAAAGTTGACTTGACTTGACTTGTGGCTTGATTTCGTTTTGTTGTGGCTTGATTTTGTTGTGTTGTGGCCTGATTTCGTTGTGTTGTGGCTTGATTTTGTTGTGTTGTGGCTTGATTTTGTTGTGTTGTGGCTTGATTCCATTGTGTTGTGGCTTGATTTTGTTGTGTTGTGGCTTGATTCAGTTGTGTTGTGGCTTGATTTCGTTGTGTTGTGGCTTGATTTCGTTGTGTTGTGGCTTGATTCCGTTGTGTTGTGGCTTGATTCCGTTGTGTTGTGGCTTGATTTCGTTGTGTTGTGGCCTGATTTCATTGTGTTGTGGCTTGATTTCGTTGTGTTGTGGCTTGATTTCGTTGTGTTGTGGCCTGATTTCATTGTGTTGTGGCTTGATTCTGTTATGTTGTGGCTTGATTCCGTTGTGTTGTGGCCTGATTTCGTTGTGTTGTGGCCTGATTTCTTTGTTATGGCTTGATTTTGTTGTGTTGTGGCCTGATTTTGTTGTGTTGTGGCTTGATTCTGTTGTGTTGTGGCCTGATTTCGTTGTGTTGTGGCTTGATTCCGTTGTGTTGTGGCCTGATTTCGTTGTGTTGTGGCTTGATTCCGTTGTGTTGTGGCCTGATTCCGTTGTGTTGTGGCTTGATTGTGTTGTGTTGTGGCCTGATTTCGTTGTGTTGTGGCTTGATTTTGTTGTGTTGTGGCTTGATTTCGTTGTGTTGTGGCCTGATTCCGTTGTGTTGTGGCCTGATTCCGTTGTGTTGTGGCTTGATTTCGTTGTGTTGTGGCTTGATTCCTTTGTTTTGTGGCCTGATTTCGTTGTGTTGTGGCCTGATTTCGTTGTGTTGTGGCCTGATTTCGTTGTGTTGTGGCTTGATTCCGTTGTGTTGTGGCCTGATTTCGTTGTGTTGTGGCTTGATTCTGTTGTGTTGTGGCTTGATTGTGTTGTGGCCTTGATTTCATTGTGTTGTGGCCTGATTTCGTTGTGTTGTGGCCTGATTTCATTGTGTTGTGGCCTGATTTCGTTGTGTTGTGGCTTGATTTTGTTGTGTTGTGGCTTGATTCCGTTGTGTTGTGGCTTGATTTCGTTGTGTTGTGGCCTGATTTCATTGTGTTGTGGCTTGATTTTGTTGTGGCCTGATTTTGTTGTGTTGTGACCTGATTTCGTTGTGTTGTGGCTTGATTTCGTTGTGTTGTGGCTTGATTCCGTTGTGTTGTGGCTTGATTCCGTTGTGTTGTGGCTTAATTCCGTTTTGTTGTGGCTTGATTTCGTTGTGTTGTGGCCTGATTTCGTTGTGTTGTGGCTTGATTTCGTTGTGTTGTGGCCTGATTCCGTTGTGTTGTGGCCTGATTTCGTTGTGTTGTGGCCTGATTTTGTTGTGTTGTGGCTTGATTCCGTTGTGTTGTGGCCTGATTTCGTTGTGTTGTGGCTTGATTCCGTTGTGTTGTGGCCTGATTTCGTTGTGTTGTGGCTTGATTCTGTTGTGTTGTGGCTTGATTGTGTTGTGGCTTGATTTTGTTGTGTTGTGGCCTGATTTCGTTGTGTTGTGGCTCTATTTTGTTGTGGCTTGATTTCGTTGTGTTGTGGCCTGATTTCGTTGTGTTGTGGCTTGATTCTGTTGTGGCTTGATTGTGTTGTGGCTTGATTTTGTTGTGTTGTGGCCTGATTTCGTTGTGTTGTGGCTCTATTTTGTTGTGTTGTGGCCTGATTTTGTTGTGTTGTGGCTTGATTCCGTTGTGTTGTGGCTTGATTTCGTTGTGTTGTGGCCTGATTTCGTTGTGTTGTGGCTTGATTCCGTTGTGTTGTGGCCTGATTTCGTTGTGTTGTGGCCTGATTTTGTTGTGTTGTGGCTTGATTCCGTTGTGTTGTGGCCTGATTTCGTTGTGTTGTGGCTTGATTCCGTTGTGTTGTGGCTTGATTGTGTTGTGGCCTTGATTTCATTGTGTTGTGGCCTGATTTTGTTGTTTTGTGGCCTGATTTCATTGTGTTGTGGCCTGCTTTCGTTGTGTTGTGGCTTGATTTTGTTGTGTTGTGGCTTGATTCCATTGTGTTGTGGCTTGATTTCGTTGTGTTGTGGCTTGATTCCGTTGTGTTGTGGCTTGATTTCGTTGTGTTGTGGCCTGATTTCGTTGTGTTGTGGCTTGATTTCGTTGTGTTGTGGCCTGATTTCGTTGTGTTGTGGCCTGATTTCGTTGTGTTGTGGCTTGATTTCGTTGTGGCTTGATTTCGTTGTGTTGTGGCTTGATTTCGTTGTGTTGTGGCTTGATTTCGTTGTGTTGTGGCTTGATTTCGTTGTGTTGTGGCCTGATTTTGTTGTGTTGTGGCCTAATTTCGTTGTGGCTTGATTTCGTTGTGTTGTGGCTTGATTTTGTTGTGGCCTGATTTTGTTGTGTTGTGACCTGATTTCGTTGTGTTGTGGCTTGATTCCATTGTGTTGTGGCTTGATTTCGTTGTGTTGTGGCTTGATTCCGTTGTGTTGTGGCTTGATTTCGTTGTGTTGTGGCCTGATTTCGTTGTGTTGTGGCTTGATTTCGCTGTGTTGTGGCCTGATTTCGTTGTGTTGTGGCTTGATTTCGTTGTGTTGTGGCTTGATTTCGTTGTGGCTTGATTTCGTTGTGTTGTGGCTTGATTTCGTTGTGTTGTGGCTTGATTTCGTTGTGTTGTGGCTTGATTTCGTTGTGTTGTGGCTTGATTCCGTTGTGTTGTGGCCTAATTTCGTTGTGTTGTGGCCTAATTTCGTTGTGGCTTGATTTCGTTGTGTTGTGGCCTGATTTCGTTGTGTTGTGGCTTGATTTCGTTGTGGCTTGATTTCGTTGTGTTGTGGCTTGATTTCGTTGTGTTGTGGCTTGATTTCGTTGTGTTGTGGCTTGATTCCGTTGTGTTGTGGCCTGATTTCGTTGTGTTGTGGCCTAATTTCGTTGTGGCTTGATTTCGTTGGGTTGTGGCCTGATTTCGTTGTGTTGTGGCCTGATTTCGTTGTGTTGTGGCTTGATTTCGTTGTGTTGTGGCTTGATTTCGTTGTGTTGTGGCTTGATTTCGTTGTGTTGTGGCCTGATTTCATTGTGTTGTGGCTTGATTTTGTTGTGGCCTGATTTTGTTGTGTTGTGACCTGATTTCGTTGTGTTGTGGCTTGATTTCGTTGTGTTGTGGCTTGATTCCGTTGTGTTGTGGCTTAATTCCGTTTTGTTGTGGCTTGATTTCGTTGTGTTGTGGCCTGATTTCGTTGTGGCTTGATTTCGTTGTGTTGTGGCCTGATTCCGTTGTGTTGTGGCCTGATTTCGTTGTGTTGTGGCCTGATTTTTTTGTGTTGTGGCTTGATTCCGTTGTGTTGTGGCCTGATTTCGTTGTGTTGTGGCTTGATTCCGTTGTGTTGTGGCCTGATTTCGTTGTGTTGTGGCTTGATTCTGTTGTGTTGTGGCTTGATTGTGTTGTGGCTTGATTTTGTTGTGTTGTGGCCTGATTTCGTTGTGTTGTGGCTCTATTTTGTTGTGGCTTGATTTCGTTGTGTTGTGGCCTGATTTCGTTGTGTTGTGGCTTGATTCTGTTGTGGCTTGATTGTGTTGTGGCTTGATTTTGTTGTGTTGTGGCCTGATTTCGTTGTGTTGTGGCTCTATTTTGTTGTGTTGTGGCCTGATTTTGTTGTGTTGTGGCTTGATTCCGTTGTGTTGTGGCTTGATTTCGTTGTGTTGTGGCCTGATTTCGTTGTGTTGTGGCTTGATTTCGTTGTGTTGTGGCTTGATTTCGTTGTGTTGTGGCTTGATTTCGTTGTGGCTTGATTTCGTTGTGTTGTGGCTTGATTTCGTTGTGTTGTGGCTTGATTTCGTTGTGTTGTGGCTTGATTTCGTTGTGTTGTGGCCTGATTTCGTTGTGTTGTGGCCTAATTTCGTTCTATTTTGTTGTGTTGTGGCCTGATTTTGTTGTGTTGTGGCTTGATTCCGTTGTGTTGTGGCTTGATTTCGTTGTGTTGTGGCCTGATTTCGTTGTGTTGTGGCTTGATTTCGTTGTGTTGTGGCTTGATTTCGTTGTGTTGTGGCTTGATTTCGTTGTGGCTTGATTTCGTTGTGTTGTGGCTTGATTTCGTTGTGTTGTGGCTTGATTTCGTTGTGTTGTGGCTTGATTTCGTTGTGTTGTGGCCTGATTTCGTTGTGTTGTGGCCTAATTTCGTTGTGGCCTGATTTCGTTGTGTTGTGGCTCTATTTTGTTGTGTTGTGGCCTGATTTTGTTGTGTTGTGGCTTGATTCCGTTGTGTTGTGGCTTGATTTCGTTGTGTTGTGGCCTGATTTCATTGTGTTGTGGCTTGATTCCGTTGTGTTGTGGCCTGATTTCATTGTGTTGTGGCCTGTTTCGTTGTGTTGTGGCCTGATTTTGTTGTGTTGTGGCTTGATTCCGTTGTGTTGTGGCCTGATTTCGTTGTGTTGTGGCTTGATTCCGTTGTGTTGTGGCTTGATTGTGTTGTGGCCTTGATTTCATTGTGTTGTGGCCTGATTTCGTTGTTTTGTGGCCTGATTTCATTGTGTTGTGGCCTGCTTTCGTTGTGTTGTGGCTTGATTTTGTTGTGTTGTGGCTTGATTCCATTGTGTTGTGGCTTGATTTCGTTGTGTTGTGGCTTGATTCCGTTGTGTTGTGGCTTGATTTCGTTGTGTTGTGGCCTGATTTCGTTGTGTTGTGGCTTGATTTCGTTGTGTTGTGGCCTGATTTCGTTGTGTTGTGGCTTGATTTCGTTGTGTTGTGGCTTGATTTCGTTGTGGCTTGATTTCGTTGTGTTGTGGCTTGATTTCGTTGTGTTGTGGCTTGATTTCGTTGTGTTGTGGCTTGATTTCGTCGTGTTGTGGCCTGATTTCGTTGTGTTGTGGCCTAATTTCGTTGTGGCTTGATTTCGTTGTGTTGTGGCTTGATTTTGTTGTGGCCTGATTTTGTTGTGTTGTGACCTGATTTCGTTGTGTTGTGGCTTGATTCCATTGTGTTGTGGCTTGATTTCGTTGTGTTGTGGCTTGATTCCGTTGTGTTGTGGCTTGATTTCGTTGTGTTGTGGCCTGATTTCGTTGTGTTGTGGCTTGATTTCGTTGTGTTGTGGCCTGATTTCGTTGTGTTGTGGCTTGATTTCGTTGTGTTGTGGCTTGATTTCGTTGTGTTGTGGCTTGATTTCGTTGTGTTGTGGCTTGATTTCGTTGTGTTGTGGCTTGATTTCGTTGTGTTGTGGCTTGATTTCGTTGTGTTGTGGCTTGATTCCGTTGTGTTGTGGCCTAATTTCGTTGTGTTGTGGCCTAATTTCGTTGTGGCTTGATTTCGTTGTGTTGTGGCCTGATTTCGTTGTGTTGTGGCTTGATTTCGTTGTGGCTTGATTTCGTTGTGTTGTGGCTTGATTTCGTTGTGTTGTGGCTTGATTTCGTTGTGTTGTGGCTTGATTCCGTTGTGTTGTGGCCTGATTCCGTTGTGTTGTGGCCTGATTTCGTTGTGTTGTGGCCTAATTTCGTTGTGGCTTGATTTCGTTGTGTTGTGGCCTGATTTCGTTGTGTTGTGGCCTGATTTCGTTGTGTTGTGGCCTGATTTCGTTGTGTTGTGGCCTGATTTCGTTGTGTTGTGGCTTGATTTCGTTGTGTTGTGGCTTGATTTCGTTCGGTTGTGGATTTATTTCGTTGTGTTTTGGATTTATTTCGTTGTGTTGTGGCTTGATTTCGTTGTGTTTTGGATTTATTTCGTTGTGTTTTGGATTTATTTCGTTGTGTTGTGGATTTATTTCGTTGTGTTTTGGATTTATTTCGTTGTGTTGTGGATTTATTTCGTTGTGTTTTGGATTTATTTCGTTGTGTTGTGGATTTATGAATGCTTTTTAAATTTCGTTGTGTTGTGGCCTGATTTTGTTGTGTTGTGGCTTGATTCCGTTGTGTTGTGGCCTGATTTCGTTGTGTTGTGGCTTGATTCCGTTGTGTTGTGGCTTGATTGTGTTGTGGCCTTGATTTCATTGTGTTGTGGCCTGATTTCGTTGTTTTGTGGCCTGATTTCATTGTGTTGTGGCCTGCTTTCGTTGTGTTGTGGCTTGATTTTGTTGTGTTGTGGCTTGATTCCATTGTGTTGTGGCTTGATTTCGTTGTGTTGTGGCTTGATTCCGTTGTGTTGTGGCTTGATTTCGTTGTGTTGTGGCCTGATTTCGTTGTGTTGTGGCTTGATTTCGTTGTGTTGTGGCCTGATTTCGTTGTGTTGTGGCTTGATTTCGTTGTGTTGTGGCTTGATTTCGTTGTGGCTTGATTTCGTTGTGTTGTGGCTTGATTTCGTTGTGTTGTGGCTTGATTTCGTTGTGTTGTGGCTTGATTTCGTTGTGTTGTGGCCTGATTTCGTTGTGTTGTGGCCTAATTTCGTTGTGGCTTGATTTCGTTGTGTTGTGGCTTGATTTTGTTGTGGCCTGATTTTGTTGTGTTGTGACCTGATTTCGTTGTGTTGTGGCTTGATTCCATTGTGTTGTGGCTTGATTTCGTTGTGTTGTGGCTTGATTCCGTTGTGTTGTGGCTTGATTTCGTTGTGTTGTGGCCTGATTTCGTTGTGTTGTGGCTTGATTTCGTTGTGTTGTGGCCTGATTTCGTTGTGTTGTGGCTTGATTTCGTTGTGTTGTGGCTTGATTTCGTTGTGGCTTGATTTCGTTGTGTTGTGGCTTGATTTCGTTGTGTTGTGGCTTGATTTCGTTGTGTTGTGGCTTGATTTCGTTGTGTTGTGGCCTGATTTCGTTGTGTTGTGGCTTGATTTCGTTGTGTTGTGGCTTGATTTCGTTGTGTTGTGGCTTGATTCCGTTGTGTTGTGGCCTAATTTCGTTGTGTTGTGGCCTAATTTCGTTGTGGCTTGATTTCGTTGTGTTGTGGCTTGATTTCGTTGTGTTGTGGCTTGATTTCGTTGTGTTGTGGCTTGATTTCGTTGTGTTGTGGCCTGATTTCGTTGTGTTGTGGCTTGATTTCGTTGTGTTGTGGCTTGATTTCGTTGTGTTGTGGCTTGATTCCGTTGTGTTGTGGCCTAATTTCGTTGTGGCTTGATTTCGTTGTGTTGTGGCCTGATTTCGTTGTGTTGTGGCTTGATTTCGTTGTGGCTTGATTTCGTTGTGTTGTGGCTTGATTTCGTTGTGTTGTGGCTTGATTTCGTTGTGTTGTGGCTTGATTCCGTTGTGTTGTGGCCTGATTTCGTTGTGTTGTGGCCTAATTTCGTTGTGGCCTGATTTCGTTGTGTTGTGGCTTGATTTCGTTGTGTTGTGGCTTGATTTCGTTGTGTTGTGGCTTGATTTCGTTCGGTTGTGGATTTATTTCGTTGTGTTGTGGATTTATTTCGTTGTGTTGTGGCTTGATTTCGTTGCGTTTTGGATTTATTTCGTTGTGTTGTGGATTTATTTCGTTGTGTTTTGGATTTATTTCGTTGTGTTGTGGATTTATTTCGTTGTGTTTTGGATTTATTTTGTTGTGTTTTGGATTTATGAATGCTTTTTAAATTTCGTTGTGTTGTGCACTACTGGGCCACCGTAGAAAACACGCTACCGTCATAATGATAGTGAGCGCAATAGCGAGTGTGTGTGTGTGTGTGTGTGTGTGTGTGTGTGTGTGTGTGTGTGTGTGGTAAACCGCGCTTCTACAGCATTCATTCGCACAGAGACACGCAGGATTCGTATTTAAATAGTGTTTTTGCGGTTTAATATTCACAGACGCTCGTCTATATCACCAGATGTGTCTCAGGTACCGAAATTTGGCACCGATTGATTTAATGTGAATCTGTTCTCTGTAGTTCCGATGTAATTCGGTCAGTGCCCTTAACAGTGGCGAGTTCGGTCCCCAACCCTAGTCATCATCCAGCTGAGAGGCTGAGTGAAGCTTTGGACTCTCAGTCACAGCTACAAGCCCAAGCATGCAGGACCTAGCCCAGCCATTAGTGAAGTATGTGGAGAAGCAGAGGGACCTGGACCTGCATGCTCTGGTCTCAGCAAGGCCTTCGAAAACCCTTTAAAACGCTATTTTCCCAGAGCTCAGCTGATAACAAACACTCAGCTTCTGTTGACATGTGGGAAACTGCGCTTGGCTTTTATACCTGCACGGTTTTCTTGATTCTGTGCGAGGGCCCGGGGTATTCTCCAGAGTACAGATCCGTCAGGAACAGGGAGTTTATCAGCGTGGATTTTCCCAAACCTGACTCTCCTGGAAAAGAAACAGAATAAAGAGAAATGTGAGGTTAAAATGAGAGCTGAGTTCAGTACAACGTCCTATAAAAATAGATTTACTGAAGGAAATAGTGCCATTGGCTCAACTTTACACTCTCAAGACCCTTAAAAGACACTAAAGACTAAAGTTACAAAGTCCATCTCACTACAGCGGCTCTACAATAACTTTATGAAGACGAGAATAGTTTCTGTGCGCAAAAAAACCCCTAAATAACGACTTATATAGAGATGACGATTTCAAAACACTGCATCATGAAGCTTCGAAGCGTTATGAATCAGTGAGTCGATTCAGCGGTTCAGAGCGTGATGAATCAGTGAGTCGATTCAGCGGTTCAGAGCATTATGAATCAGTGAGTCGATTCAGCGGTTCAGAGCGTTATGAATCAGTGAGTCGATTCAGCGGTTCAGAGCGTTATGAATCAGTGAGTCGATTCAGCGGTTCAGAGCGTTATGAATCAGTGAGTCGATTCAGCGGTTCAGAGCGTTATGAATCAGTGAGTCGATTCAGCGGTTCAGAGCGTTATGAATCAGTGAGTCGATTCAGCGGTTCAGAGCGGTATGAATCAGTGAGTCGATTCAGCGGTTCAGAGCGTTATGAATCAGTGAGTCGATTCAGCGGTTTGGAGCGTTATGAATCAGTGAGTCGATTCAGTGGTTCAGAGCGTTATGAATCAGTGAGTCGATTCAGCGGTTTGGAGCGTTATGAATCAGTGAGTCGATTCAGCGGTTCAGAGCGTTATGAATCAGTGAGTCGATTAGCGGTTTGAATCGCCAAATTTCAGCAGTTTGACACGCGATCTGAATCATGATTCGGCTCACTGATTCATAACGCTCTGAACTGACTCACTGATTCATAACGCTCTGAACCGCTGAATCGACTCACTGATTCATAACGCACTGAACCGCTGAATCGACTCACTGATTCATAACGCTCTGAACCGCTGAATCGACTCACTGATTCATAACGCTCTGAACCGCTGAATCGACTCACTGATTCATAACGCTCTGAACCGCTGAATCGACTCACTGATTCATAACGCTCTGAACCGCTGAATCGACTCACTGATTCATAACGCTCTGAACCGCTGAATCGACTCACTGATTCATAACGCTTCGAAGCTTCATGAGGCCGTGTTTTGAAATCGTCATCTCTATATAAGTCGTTATTTAGGGTTTTTTTGCGCACAGAAACTATTCTCGTCTTCATAAAGTTATTGTAGAGCCGCTGTAGTGAGATGGACTTTGTAACTTTAGTCTTTAGTGTCTTTTAAGGGTCTTGAGAGTGTAAAGTTGAGCCAATGGAGGCCTTTCAGAGCATCAGATTTACACTAAAATATCTTCATTTGTGTCTGAAGATGAACGGAGGTCTGACGGGTGTCCAACCACATGAGGCTCAGTCATTAATGACACAATTTACAGTTTTGGGTGAACTAACCCTTTAACTCAAGAGATTCGTTCAAAAACGCTGATTCATCCAGTAATGAAACAAGTGAAGTCTTTCTGAGTGAGTCACTGAATCATTCACTCAAGAACAATTTCTATCTCTCTATTTAAACAAAAAAAAAGTGGTTGTCAATTTAATCCAGGATCATTTAGAAGTCAAACTTGATGATGATGCTTCATGATGATGTATTTAGCATGAACGTGTGACCACAGAGCACTAGCAGCGGGACTACATCTGAACAGATGAGGGTTTGAGCTAATAGAGTGGCATGCGCCCGCCCGCTCTCATTAACTCCAGTGAATGGCTTCTGGCCGAGGGCGAGTGGCTGGCACAGATGCAGACTGGGCCGCTTTCCACACACAAACACTAATGCAAGAACAACTGGGTAAAGTCCACCTGCACTGCCAATTTCTGTTACAGATCCGCTATAAAACTTCATTAATGACAGAAAATATTGGGGGTATTATGTGATGAAATGGATCTTTTACAGCTATAGACTTGAGAAAATAACTCAAGCATGCACAACCACGAGTCCTCGGGTCGGATTCACAAATTAATCTTTCATCTTTCTCTCCCGTATCACTCGTAAAAGCAGCTGCACTTTCTAAAATGGCAGCCAACCGTGGGTCCAATATTGCATCATCATAATCATTTTTAAAAATCTATAAGTTGTGCAGCACAAAACTAGACATATATGGTATCATTTGAATGATTAGAACCTCTTGATAACGTAATCACTTTTGCATTTATGTAACATAGAAAAAGATAATACGGTCTGAATTTTTTTTTTTAAGTTGTGTACATTTTGGGACTTTTTATTGAAAAACAAAAAGGTTCTATCTACAAAGTCGAACTCTGACTTGGCTCTATAAGGTTCTATCTGCGTGAGCCAATCAACACTTCGAATGCACAGAAGAGGACCAATCAGGATCAACTTTATAGGTCGTGTCGCCGGCTTTTTACTTGACAGGAAAGATCGCAGACACACAATATCTGTGAGAATTATGGCACACAACGCAAAGTTTTTAAGAAACCTCAAGATCGAAAATTTTATTGACGATCTTGTCAAGGACAGCAGCCCGAATTCCAGGCATTATATAGTCAGTGAATCATTTTTCAATGATTATTAAACTTTATGAATTAATTTGCTGAAGCATGTCTGTTTTCTTGCAGTTTTAAAAGTCTTAAAAGGTCTTAATTTTTACAATATTAAGCCATAAAAGGTCAAATAGTCAACAGTTTAATTGATGGGGTCTTAAATGTTAGCATGTTATTTCAGCCATACTGATGTCTAGAGAGAAAGCCATTTTATCTGGCCCACTTTAGGTGGAATAAAGTCCTGCTCAGATGTATTACAGTAGCTGCTTTCTGTCGAAACAAAAGAAAGATTAACAATTTCTGCAATAATGTGTTTAATTACCCACCATATTGGTACAAAAAATTAACATCTGCACTGGACAAAATATTTAGACCTACCTTGCTTAATTTGAAATGTCCTAAATACATGGAAGTACTAAAAATATAAAATAAATGTCATAGAAAGGATAACATTTTACTTTCCAACACATGTTGAGACATTGTTACAACATTATTTTTATATTTAATGTTCAAATAATGTTTTGGCAGATAGAACCTTATAATTCTAATCGAAAAGTGTTTTTTTAGAATTAGAAGGTTCTATCTGCATTTGACCCATTCCAAAAATCCCCATTTACAATTTTGAGAGGATTGTGATATTGTATATTTAGAATA
Source organism: Gobio occitaniae (assembly GCA_033150135.1). Lineage (NCBI taxonomy): Eukaryota > Metazoa > Chordata > Actinopteri > Cypriniformes > Gobionidae > Gobio > Gobio occitaniae. The sequence continues at coordinate 154,065 of JARQWZ010003075.1, forward strand.
CATTTAGGGTCCCTGTTATTTTCATGTTTGAAAGAAACTTGTTCCCCATATAAATTTTCCTATATATAATGCAAAAACTTTGAAGCTCAATATCTCACAACTGCTCAGAACGCAGATAGAACCTTATAATTCCAAGGGGACGACATGTGTCTGAGAAAGCACGGCCAAACCACACTGTGATATGCCACCGATGTCCAGATCAACACAAATACTCTTATTATCCTTAGTTTTGATCGTCTTTGTTCGGCGTGATTTTTAATGACGTCATCACGTATTGCGTCACACGTCAAAAAAGCGGAGTCTATAGACACGCAGATCATGCTTCTAGACCAGGGGTCGCCAACTAGCGGACTCCGGTCCCAATTCGATATCAGAGACTAGGGCTGGATAAAAAATATTGATTTCTCGATTTTACACTTTTACAAAACAATATCGATTCTTAAATCCCAAGAATCGATTAGTCATCCTGTTTTCAGTTAGTGAATGAAATAAACATTGTAGCGCACCTCCCATCCAATAAATCGCAATAATCTTTGTGCTTTATTACTATTGATATGAAATTGATATTTTTTACGAAATTCAAAAGCATAAATACCGCTTTGGCACGAGATCGCTCTGAGCTCAGCTCAAGAGAACCGGCAGCAATGAGCAAACATGAACGGATCTTCTCTTCCGCCTTAATACAGCGTGAAATAAACATGAATAAGCATCTGAAAATGTGTTAAAAGATACAGGACAACTTACTGAAATCTGTATTATGTCACATAGAATAGCTCAAAAGTGTTTTAACCGCAGAAAGACGTCAGTAAAATGGCTAATAAGAAAACGATGTCATGTAACGTCACATATAGCTCAGAAAAACCATATCCAGTGTCCATAAACTTGATTGTCAGCTAGAAAAATGAACTCTAGAGAGGAGGATTTTGCTAATTATATGCACCATTACATAGGCTATTGATTGTCATGTTTAATGTTCTTCAATATTTAATGCATGTAGCCTATGAATAAATCTGGCAAGTTTTTATGACAGCCAAATGTTTATATTAAAAAAAACTAATTGGAGTAGAAATATGATTATATAATTGTAAAGTTAATATTATAACTTTATTATTATAAAAATTAAAATCATTTAGTGTAATTTAACAAATCAGTTCATTTTTACCTTCACTATTAGTAGGCTAATGTTGTACCAAATGATTCCCATAGTTTACAACATTAGTTCAGACATTTGTTTTCCTTGAGAAAATTGGCCATGTATTATACCTGATATATATCTAAAATAATCGAAATTGAATTGAATATCGAATCGAAAGCTTGAGAATCGAAATCGAATCGAATTGTGAAATGTGTGTCAATACCCAGCCCTATTAGAGACAAGTACTTTAGTTGCCAGTAATGTTGAAATCAATGTATTTTCAGTGCAGATTTAGAGATGAAGGCATTTGTAGTTCATCATATTTTTGTCAGACATGCTTACTGGTTGAATTTTTATATTTTGTACCAAAGCAACTTAAAGGACATAGAACAACAACAAAATGAGATCAATTTTGTGAAGGATTGCCTATGTTTGCTTTAACAATATGAACAGATATGTTTTGTCCATATGAGGACATTATATTTTGTTCAATTAAGAACAAATGCTATCTACACTCATTTCTTTAGTCTGGCATCATAAATTATTGTTTTTAGGTACATAATTGTCCGGACCTCGGCCGGTGACGAGGGTTCATTTACTGGACCTCAAGCAATTTTAGTTGAAGACCAATCAGAGCCCGGGATCTCCCTTTACAGGGTTGAGGAGGCAGAGCCTTCTTTTCGATTTCCCAGCGGCTATGGAAAGTCAATGCAGATGAGGAGATATTTAGGGCCCTATAATTCCCGCATTTACGGAATCGCGGAATTGGCATATTAACGCTGAATTTTACATATTTGGAATGAAATGTTGTTTTGTGTGGGAAGCAAATCTGGGCGACACAACCTTTCCCGTCATTTCAGCTCCGCCTTCAAAACAATGAGAGTGTGGCGAAGCGGCTCTCGAAATGTCTTTTGCTTTCGTCGGCGGAAAAGTTAAGAAACTCAACGCTAAGCCCTCAGTACCGAGCCGAGCTGTGCTTGCTGTATTTTGCCTTGTTTTTAACGCACTTTAATGCACTGTATGGAAAATAATGTCCCTATGAACTTGAGATGCGCAGGACAGCGCGTCAGATCCACGGCATGTTCGGAAGAGGTAGATCTTAAAGTGATTTAAGTCATTAATGTTCATCAAAGAACAACGGGAACAGAGGAAATTTTAGCTTTAATGATGATTAATCTAGATTTCATTTATTGTTTATGCAGATAAGAAAGGTCTTGAACTTTATTCAATTTCTGCATAGGCTATGTCTGACAGGGAAGGCCACGGGTAAATATAACATTTATTATAATGGGTTTATGTAAAGATTGTTTCAAGTTAAATTAAAAGTTGTTTTTTAAAGCTTAATAAATGTTGAAATTGGGAGCTTTCAGTTATACTGTAATGTGACATCATTAATGTTTCATAGAGACATCAGTGATACTGGCCTTCATTCATAAAAACATGACAATACAACACATATTTAAGATATGCTGTCTTTAAATCGTTTCTACATTAATTTGGAGAGTAACAGAAATTATAATATCAAAATATTAAAAACTCCAATGTTTTTTAATTGCAATTATTCAAGATTAGTTACAGAAAAATTGCGATTAATTCAGTTTTTTTAATCAATTGACATCACTAATATTATGTTGTGACTTGAAGTCCTTAAAGTGCATGAATTGTCCTGAAAAGTACAGAGTAAATGTGATGTTTGTTACCTCAATAAATTTAAGGTCATTCCTATTTTATGTTCTATTATATTAACATTAAAAGCACACTCTTTTTACGACTAAACTAACAGTTAAGGGTAAAAAAAAACTGAATTCCCAAATATTAAAACAAAAAAAAAGGAATTAACAAAAATGTAAAAGAAAAAAAACTGAATTTCCAAAAATGTAAACGGAAAAAAACGAATTAGCAAAAATTAAAACAGAAAAAAATTGAATTTGGGAAAAAATAAAATGCCCTAATTATTAGATAGTGTACAGATTAATCTCAATAACTTTTCTTTGGAAGGAGATATCAAGAAAATTATTGTTTACAAGTGGAATCAACGGGAACTTTCTGAAGGGATGTAGACCAAACAGATTAAATATTATAGATTTTCATATAACAAATTGATTAAAAAACAAATTAAAAACTGACTTTATATGTGTTTATCACAAAACTGAGAATAAATACAATATAATATATGCAATATTCCACCAGTGTAGTGTTTTCTGTAAAATGAGACCGTTTTTGATCAATTTACTCCATTGTATGTGGGTTGGGCGCTCTTTTAAACTCAGATATGCCTAATTCTCTAAAAAAAATGCTAAATATGCTGCAGAGCTGAAGCGTTTTTCAAGATGAACAGGATGTGAAATCACTGCTATTCAACCCCAGCTTCCTGTGTGGTTATCCAAACAGCATTTAGACCAAATGTCAAGAATGTAGTTTGAAAACTGGCAAATGTTCAAAACTAGACAGGAAGCTTCTCAAGTGGTCATTATGAGTTGTGTAGTTGTGTAGTTGCATACTGAAGACATTGGGCGAATGCGCTTTCTTACCCACGACCATCAGGGTGAACTCAAAGCCGCGCTTCACTGACTTCCTGTACACTTGATTGGGGAGGCTGGCGAAGCCCACATATCCCTCCAGACTCTTCTGCTGCTGAAAACACACACACACACACACACACACACACACACGCTTGATCAGACATTATACTAGAATATCTATACTATAATACCGGTGTCTTTACACTTACTGCTGTGTATGTGAATTCCACAAGTGCATGTTAAGAGTTGAAGGCGATGCAAAATGAAGATCCGGTCGAACAGCATTTTGGGACATGAAGGGAGAGAAAGCACAGATATTAATGACATGCACACAGTCAGAACTACTGAAGCGCACACCAAACTTCCTGCATTCTGCCTCATTTACACAGTTCAAAAGTCGATTCTCATGATAAACATGGACAGAATAAAAAACACACTTTTAGTATTTCTGTGCCAAACACACTCCTTCAGGATTCAAACACGTTTCGGAAAGTTTTTCCCGAGTATGGCCCTGTGAAAGGGTGGAATTCCTTATATGGGCACCAGGGATGGAAATTAGCACCCGCAAATAAGCAAATTAGCAAATAAAAATAGCATAGCTACTGTTTCACCTGGACGCCGGACACTTTTAGAGGAGGCACACCTTCAAAAAAAAGTGGCATTACAAATCAAATCCATAATCAGTAGTAGAGAAGTTAATTTGCACGTGGTTGCGTTTTAGCGGCTTTATTGCCATAGCAACGGAGTCTCGAGAACATGCGCGGTTTTTTTAAAACATCGAGCTCGCGTCGCGTCCACCGTTTGAACACAAGAGGATCTCCAGATATAGAGACTCTATATATATCTATAATAGAGCTGAATAGAAAAAAAGATATCAATGGGTCTGTCCAGTAACTCATGATGAACGAATGACGCAGGGTTCCCACTCTTTTTTCAGCAACCATTTTCCAGTACTTTTCCAGGACATTTTAAATTTTACTACGGCGGGAATAAAAGACAAGGATCATGCCAAATATTGCTTTCTAAATCTTTAAAAGCTGTGCAGTTTATTGCCATTATTTAACAATCCAGCATTTTTCAACATGAGCTCTTAATCACACATTATGACTATGGAAGCTTGTTTACACCACACAATAGAAAGAAAAGGTCATTGTGACTTTATCTCGCTATTCTGACTTTCTCGCAATTGCGAGTTTACATATTTGTGATATAAACGCGCAAATTGTCGCAATTCTTTTTTCCTCAGAATTTGACTTTATAACTTGCAATTGCAGTTTAGATCTCGCAATTCTGAGAAAAGAAGTCAGAAGTGCAAGATTTAAACTCGCAACTGCGCAAAAAAGTCAATTGTGAAGAAAAGACTTCCGAGTTTATATCACGCAATTCTGACTATATCTTGCAATTATGACTTTATAACACACAAATGTGACTTTATATCAAAATGATGTGATATGTAGCAGCTTACGAGTTAACATTCACTGCATACATTTGAGCAGTTATAGCATTAGCTAACGGCTGCAAGTGGCAACGCAAGACTAAACATCATTATTCTAAATACTACTCACAAATATCAAACTCAGCATTCCTGAACATCTGCTTTCTGCAGCTAGTGCTAATTGTTTGGGCCAGCGATAAACTCTTTATACTCGGCTAAAGAAATAACTTTTTTTTAAAGAATTTTCCCAGACGACAACAAGATTTTCCAGGACATTTTACATTTTCTCTAATTTTCCAGGTTTTCCAGGACGAGTGGGAACCCTGATGACGGCTTAAAGGGACAGTTCACCCAAAAATGAAAATTCTGTCATTATTTACTCACCCTCAAGTTGTTCCAGACATGTATACATTTCTTTGTTATGTTGAACACATATGAAGATTCATTCCTACTGTGGAAGTCAATGATGCCCCAGAGCAGTCTGGGTACAAACTTTCTTCTAAATATCTTCTTTTGTGTTCAGCAGAAGAAAGAAACTCAGACAGGTTTGAACATCATGAGGGAGAGTAAATGATGACAGAATGTTTTAGTGTTTTGGGTGAACTATCCCTTTAAAGTGCACCAAATAGGCTACTAAAGAGTTCTTTAGAAATAAATTAAATAATCAAATGTAAAATAATATAAAATGTTATATTGTCGTGAATGGGTGTCCCTTATTTTCCCACACTGAAGGTGGCAACCCTATGTCATCAACGCTTCAGAAGATGCCAAAACTAATAGTTTCATTGTTGGGACTAAAAACCTAAGCCATAAAATACCACGAATCCTCCAAATGCCACATCCATTAATATGCCCTACTCATTTAATGAAGTGTATATCAGTTCATGATGTGTGTGTGTATAAGAGAGAAAGAGGAAATGTCAGCATTTCATTGAGACTTGAGATTAAATAAACTGCTGAAGTATTGTAGAGCTTGTTGTATTAATTACTAATCGGTTAAAAACAAGAAAGTGGCCGGTAAAAACATCGAGTGGCTGGTAGATTTTAAAATCAAAAAAGTTAATTTGCATCCCTGATGGGCACTAGGGCTGTCAACAAATATTCTAAATTCGAATATATATTGGAATAGTTTAAAAAAAAAACGAATTTTGAAGGTGAAAATTAATATTCCAAAAAAAAAAAAAAAAAATAGAGAACGAGGTGTTTATTTTTGACGCCCTCGCCGTTGTGCTTTTCTTTGAAACGACAGATGGCGACTCGGAGTAATTGTTCTATAAACTATCAGGAAAAGCGTGGAGAAGAAGTGGGCTAATGTACACAGGTGACGATATTTATTTTAGTACACTTCACCGAAATCCACACTACAGAAGAATCATGTACAACAGATCAAAATAAACCTTGATATTACTTGTGACATGAGAACAAAATGTATGTAGAAATGTAACGTTAACTTATACAACTCAATTTATGATATCTAAATGTTTCCTAATTTCACTAAACACTTTAGTGAACTTTTCTTTATTAAACAGGCTTTTTTATGCTTTTGTAGGCTTGTTTTGTAAATATAAGCAACTATTTTGTATGTGTAAACTGGACCAGCCTTACTTTGCATCGCCCGCCACAAGCTCTGTGTCTGCAACACGACAAGAGAAATTAATTTAGTTGATTTGTAAGGACATGAGAGCGATCAGTGTCGTGGATGGGGCTGGAGTTCTGTCAAGCAATGGAGCCGAGGTACCATAACCCTAACATTACTGAAGTGTAGGCTACTGTACTGACTGAAGAGATATTGCATGAATGAAGGATAAATGCACTGCTTCCACTGGTTAGATTATTAACCGTTTCATGTCAAGGAAAAGTTCCATGTTTACCACAGCACAGCTCGCTCGGAGCGTTCAATAATATGCTGTAAAACTTATATTAATATTTGTTTCAATCACTGAATGAAACAAGAGTCGCGACATTAAATTGCTTGCACAAAACTCTTGATCAGCCTCAAAATGTGTGTGTTCATTTAAACCGTTATGCGCAGAGAGTGTGAGGGCGAGAGCGATGAGGTCTGCGGTCTTAGCCATTAGTTGATTTACTTGTTTTTGTGTAGATAATACGTTGTCAAATATGTTTAAACTTAACTAAACTACCTATATAAGTAGTTATGTGTCTTTGTATTCATTTGTCCTGTTATTGACGTAATGCGCGTCATTGATAAAATGCGCAACCAGATGTTCGAATTAGGGATGCACCGAATATTCGGCCATCGAAAATTTTCGGCCGAAAATGGCCCAAAGCGCATTTTCGGTTTTCGGCCGAAAGAGTTTTATCACCGAAACAACATGGCCGAAATGTTGTGATGACGTCCACAGAAACCGCGCCCTGCACGTGCTTGTCTGAAGCAATGTCTGCGGTGTGGACGTATTTCAGTATATCTGAGAAACACACACGTCTCCTCCAGCGAGAGCTAGTGTTCAGTTCAGTTATTGCAAAAACTGCCTTATGGAAAGTTTACATGTTTGCGTACTGTTATTTGAGTGTTGATTAGACCTAATGCACCTGTTCTGAATGCACTTTCTTGAAGTTGTCCTACAGAGAAAAATGTTAAATGCACTAGACCTAAATGCACTTTGTTTTTATGAGAGAACATTTAATTTTAAAACCTTTCTGTAGGCCTGTACATTATTATTTAATGTACAAATGAGTGGGGTCAAGTTAAACATTTTAGTTTGACTTTTATTTTATACTGTGCATTGTTGCAATGTGCTAAATAAATATTGGCATAATTTGTAATTGATTTATTCTTTGAAACTTTAATATTAATTTATGCAATTGCAATGTCTTGATTTTAGTAAAGTTAGTACACAGTCATAGCCTTAAATGCAATGGTACTAATAATTGGCATAATTTCTTTCGGTGATTCGGTTTTCGGCCTTGGTTTCCTCTTTTTCGGTTTCGGCCAAGAATTTTCATTTCGGTGCATCCCTAGTTCGAATAGTTCGAATATTCGTGGTTTTTTTAGAGGGAATATTCGAACGTCATTTTTGAGCAATTTTGACAGCCCTAATGTGCACATATACATACACACACACACACATCATCGAGCTTCGTTCGGGTTACGGGAGCCGTTGGCAGCGCTGGTGTTGTGTTTTTAGACACAAGATCAACAAAGTGTGTGTGTGTGTGTGTGTGTGTGTGTTTGTACCCGGTCATGAGTGGAAACCGCAGGCGTGAGTGAAACTGATCAAATGTGTGTGTTTTGTTGGCAATCGGCGCCTAAGTGCATATAATGTGAACAACACCAACGTATAGTGTGTGTGTGTGTGTGTGTGTGTGTGCGTGTGTGTGTGTGTCTTTAGCTCCGCCCACTGCTCTCCTCCACGAGCTCGGCTGTTTTCAGAAAGAACCGGTTCAGTGTTTCTGTCTTTATAAATAAGATCAACTAAAGACTCTTGTGAGATATGAAGGATCAACACTACTCTATAGATACTCAAGATTAAAATGAGACTGCAGAAACTGTGTGTGTGTGTGTGTGTGTGTGTGTGTGTGTGTGTGTGTGATGACCCTTTAAAATTGGCTTTGGCACTTAACCAGAAACCGAGATTAGCTGGTAACTTTAACAGGAACAGAAAGAAGGTTTACACCGACTGAAGACTAAAGTTAATCTAGGACAGCGGCTTCAAACAGGCCTCAGTACACACACATCAGAACATCACAACTTTTCATGACAGGCTCAGTGTGTCTGGAATATGGCATACAACACACACACACACACACACACACACACACACACACACACACACACACACACACACACACTCTTGCGTTGGGATGCTGGTGTTTGGGAACGCAACCGTGTGAGACGCTTCTGGAGGAATACACACACACACACACACACACTGTCATGTTCTCTATCGTTGGGATGCTGGCACGCACACACACTCTCTCTCACACACACACACACACACACACACACACAGTCATGTTCTCTTGCGTTGGGATGCTGGCACGCACACACACTCTCTCTCACACACACACACACACACACACACACACACACACACACACACACACACTCTCTCTCACACACACACACACAGTCATGTTCTCTTGCGTTGGGATGCTGGCACACACACACACTCTCTCTCTCACACACACACACACACACACACACACACTGTCATGTTCTCTATCGTTGGGATGCTGGCACGCACACACACTCTCTCTCACACACACACACAGTCATGTTCTCTTGCGTTGGGATGCTGGCACACACACACACTCTCTCTCACACACACACACACACACACACACACACACACTGTCATGTTCTCTATCGTTGGGATGCTGGCACGCACACACACTCTCTCTCACACACACACACACTGTCATGTTCTCTTGCGTTGGGATGCTGGCACGCACACACACTCTCTCTCTCTCACACACACACACACACACACACACACACACACACACACACAGTCATGTTCTCTTGCGTTGGGATGCTGGCACACACACACACTCTCTCTCACACACACACACTGTCATGTCCTCTATCGTTGGGATGCTGGCACGCACACACACACACACACACACACACACACTGTCATGTTCTCTTGCGTTGGGATGCTGGCACGCACACACACTCTCTCTCACACACACACTGTCATGTTCTCTTGCGTTGGGATGCTGGCACGCACACACACTCTCTCTCACACACACACACACACACAGTCATGTTCTCTTGCGTTGGGATGCTGGCACGCACACACACTCTCTCTCACACACACACACACACACACACAGTCATGTTCTCTTGCGTTGGGATGCCGGCACGCACACACACACACTCTATCTCTTTCTCTCACACACACACACACACACACACACACACACACAGTCATGTTCTCTTGCATTGGGATGCTGGCACGCACACACACACACTCTCTCTCTCTCTCTCACACACACACACACACACACAGTCATGTTCTCTTGCGTTGGGATGCTGGCACGCACACACACACACTCTCTCTCTCTCTCTCTCACACACACACACACACACAGTCATGTTCTCTTGCGTTGGGATGCTGGCACGCACACACACACACACACTCTCTCTCTCTCTCTCTCACACACACACACACACACACACACACACAGTCATATTCTCTTGCGTTGGGATGCAGCTTTCAGATGATATATAACTATAAATAAATAAAAAAGACTGGTTTTGTGGTGGTAAGCGTGTGTTTGTGATGAGAAGCGATGGTGCAGAAAGATTGCTTTAAATGTCACAGCATCATTTATTCTGCACGGATTATGTTAGCAATGCATCTCACCATCGGCCTTTACAGTATTGCTTTAATTAGTCTCTGAAGTACTCACTTGAAATATGCAAGACTGAAATGAAGCCAAACACATTTAACACTAAACTACACAAACCTGGTGTGAGTTTTAGATGAAGCGTTATTTAAAACAGCTCAGTGTGTACAGGATGTGAGAGCCTGACCGCAGTCTCAATGACATGCAGCATCTGCTTTATGATCTGGAGGAATTAACTGAGGAAAAGCACATTAACAGCAAAGTATATCTTATAAATTAAGTATAAGTATAACTATTGTGCACCAAACCACTCACAAAGAGCTTAGAGAAACATGATTTGTGCTTTTGCAGAGCTTTAAATGTCCCCAAAGCCCTGTATCAGTAGGTATGGGTGGCATCTGAAGAGATTAAAATGGCTGATTTAACTTTTAAATCAGATTATTAAAAAGCAAAACAACACTGAATGTTCAGTTTTCCACCGGTTTTCATGATTTTATCTGTATGTGTCCACCCTAAACAACATCTCTGTACGACATACTTACATAAAACTTAAAACAGTAATTATTTATTAAGTAAATATAACGCAGAAATTAAACAGCTGCGTTACTTTAGCGGTTGTGTGATTAGCCGCTAACCTACATTAGCTCGCGTATGTTCTAAACATACGTATTTCTGCAAAGTATGTGCGTGTGATGTTTAATGATTATGAAAAAATTAGTGTATTTGATTAGTTTTGATTAAATTATAACGAACGTACGCCGTTTTTAGCTCTTGAATGACTCGCGAGAGGGGGGAAAAAACTGACAGGAAATGCCTCGCGCGCTATCACTAACCGAAATTACAGTAAAAGCGCGAGACGCGAGTCGATTTAAACCGCCGAAACGCTTCCGATGCGGCCGTTAAACGTTACCGATGCTCAAACGACGATGTTTTTGGTAGATGGTACATCGTAAAAGTCAGCAGAACTTACCCATGATGTTGATGTTCAAACGCCGCTTTAGAAACCGATCGTTCTTTTGGCAGCCCTACATTCCCCTTGTTACCACTTCCGCGAAACTCTGCTACGCCAGCGGCGTAGAGACCGGTCACATGGGTGGAGTTTGATTACGCAAAGTACGTGCCTCAACTTTGGTGAATAGCCAGGAAAATCAATAAATCTCGCGATGTTAAGTACGCACGCACACCGCTCAGAGGCAGATCAGAGAGAGACATTTCTATATTTATTTGACGTTTTATTATATTTTTCTATAACATAGCATACATAAATATAAATAACATAATATGGACTAGTCTAGATAAACGCTACCAGTAAAATTGCAGCGAAGTTTCACAAAAGTTCACAAAAGTAAAAAAAAACCAAACAAACTATACATTAAATAATATGGTTGTTTTATTGATAGAATAAACGAATTATGCATCAATTATTATATAATTCATCAAGAATGTAACTTTGATGTTTTGTGTAATTGTTTTTAGATTTAAATGGGGAGATATTGTGTAAAATTTGGACTTATCTGATCTATAATTGATTATAAAGATGAGCCTATAAAATACATAAAATCCCCAATAAAAGTAATAAAGTTATTCAAAAGATATTTTAAATATAATATAGAATTTTTTTAAACGTAGAGATAATAACATAATATTACATAATAGATAATAAAAGAGAAACAAAGAAAAATAATAAACAAAATGTGGTACATAAATAATTAATATACTGTCATTATATGTGTGATTAGTACCAAAACAATATTATTTCCGCTAGAGTAAGTTCTCATCAAAGACTCTTATATTGAAATCGCATGCGCAGTTTGTGCTGTGTAAATCGCCATGTCCCAGTTTCAGCATATTTCCAGAATTTGTGATACATAAATAATTAATATACTGTCATTATATGTGTGATTAGTACAAACATAATACACACACACACACACACACACACACACACACACACACACCACGCACACACACAGTTTTCTTTTTAGTGTAGTATTTAAAAATTATTTCCAATAAAGTAAATGCTCATCAAAGACTCTTATTTTGAAATCGTATTTGTTTGTGTAGTGTAAATCACCATGTCCCAGTTTCAGCATATTTCCAGAATTTGTGATACATAAATAATGAATATACTGTCATTATATGTGTGATTAGTACAAACATAACACACACACACACAAACACACACACACACACACACACACACACACACACACACACACACACACACACACACACACACACACACACACACACACACACACACACACACACACACACACACACACACACACACACACACAATTTTCTTTTTAGTGTAGTATTTAAATATTATTTCCAATAGAGTAATGCTCATCAAAGACTCTTATTTTGAAATCGCAATTGTTGTGTTGTGCAAATCGCCATGTCCCAGTTTCAGCATATTTCCAAATTTTCTGATACATAAATCATTAATATACTGCAATTATACGTGTGATTAGTGATTAGAAACTACACACTTGTTTATTTTTTATCTTAATATTTTAATATTACTTCGGCTAGCTAGGGTATAAGTGCTCCGCAAACGCTCTTATTTTGAAATGGTAATGTTGCGCATGCGCAGTTTGTGTTGTGTGAAGCGCCATGTTCCAGTTTCAGCATGTTTCGCTGCTGTCACCGTATCTGACATTAACCGGTAAGGTCGTAGACTCTGTTGATTATTTCTGAAACTTATCTGTGATAGCATAGAGTTCTTCACTTCTAGAACTGGTATGAAACTATAGTGGAGTGTGTTGGAGTTACAGCGGGTGTGTGTGTGTGTGGGACCGCAGCACAGGAGCGGTCATGAGCTCTGGTCCCGCTCCGGGCTCTCCGGGCTCCGCTCCGGGCTCTCCGGGCTCCGCTCCGGGCTCTTCTCCTGCCCCTCCGGCCCCGTCCCTGCGGAGGCTCTTCAGCCACGTGCGGATCGAGAGTCTGCTGGCCGGGCTCAGTGGAGGCGTGGCGTCCACCCTGGCGCTGCACCCGCTGGATCTGGTCAAAATTCGGTTCGCAGGTATGTTTATAAAGGGGGTCTGCAATGCCTCTTTTTTACCAGATGCAATAAATGTCTCAGGTTCCCCAGAATGTGTGTGTGAAGTTTCAGCTCTAAATACCCCACTGACCATACTTTATGCCATGTTGTAAATGCCCATGTTTGAGGGGAAGGAAAAACATGCTGTTTTTGTGCATGTGTCTTTACATGCAAATGAGCTGCTGCGCCGCCCCCTTATCCAGAAGAGGGCGGAGCCTGTACAGCTTGTGCCTCAGATACTAAAAAAACTAAAATATCTGTTTGGATTTGATTATCATCTCTATCGCGCTCACGTGCCATTGCAGTCGTGGGCGGGGTCTATGCTAATGGGGGAGGATTCTGTCAGTCATGGGTGGGATCTATGCTAATAGGGGGGAGTCTGTCAGCAGTCGTGGGCGGAGTCTATGCTAATAGGGGGGAGTCTGTCAGCTGTCATGGGCAGGGTCTATGCTAATGAGGGTGAGTCTGTCAGCAGTCGTGGGCGGAGTCTATGCTAATGAGGGTGAGTCTGTCAGCAGTCGTGGGCGAAGTCTATGCTAATAGGGGGGAGTCTGTCAGCAGTCGTGGGCGGAGTCTATGCTAATGAGGGTGAGTCTGTCAGCAGTCATGGGCAGGGTCTATGCTAATGAGGGTGAGTCTGTCAGCAGTCATGGGCGAAGTCTATGCTAATAGGGGGGAGTCTGTCAGCAGTCGTGGGCGGAGTCTATGCTAATAGGGGGGAGTCTGTCAGCAGTCGTGGGCGGAGTCTATGCTAATAGGGGGGAGTCTGTCAGCTGTCATGGGCAGGGTCTATGCTAATGAGGGTGAGTCTGTCAGCAGTCATGGGCGAAGTCTATGCTAATAGGGGGGAGTCTGTCAGCAGTCGTGGGCGGAGTCTATGCTAATGAGGGTGAGTCTGTCAGCAGTCATGGGCAGGGTCTATGCTAATGAGGGTGAGTCTGTCAGCAGTCATGGGCGAAGTCTATGCTAATAGGGGGGAGTCTGTCAGCAGTCGTGGGCGGAGTCTATGCTAATAGGGGGGAGTCTGTCAGCAGTCGTGGGCGGAGTCTATGCTAATGAGGGTGAGTCTGTCAGCAGTCGTGGGCAGGGTCTATAGTAATGGGGGAGGAGTCTGTCAGTCGTTGGCTAGGTCTATGCTAATGAGGGAGGAGTCTGTCAGTCGTGGGCTAGGTCTATGCTAATGGGGGAGGAGTCTGTCAGTCGTGGGCGGGATCAATGCCTATAGGGGGGAGTCTGTCAGCAGTCGTGGGCGGAGTCTATGCTAATAGGGGGGAGTCTGTCAGCTGTCATGGGCAGGGTCTATGCTAATGAGGGTGAGTCTGTCAGCAGTCGTGGGCGGAGTCTATGCTAATGAGGGTGAGTCTGTCAGCAGTCGTGGGCGAAGTCTATGCTAATAGGGGGGAGTCTGTCAGCAGTCGTGGGCGGAGTCTATGCTAATGAGGGTGAGTCTGTCAGCAGTCATGGGCAGGGTCTATGCTAATGAGGGTGAGTCTGTCAGCAGTCATGGGCGAAGTCTATGCTAATAGGGGGGAGTCTGTCAGCAGTCGTGGGCGGAGTCTATGCTAATAGGGGGGAGTCTGTCAGCAGTCGTGGGCGGAGTCTATGCTAATAGGGGGGAGTCTGTCAGCTGTCATGGGCAGGGTCTATGCTAATGAGGGTGAGTCTGTCAGCAGTCATGGGCGAAGTCTATGCTAATAGGGGGGAGTCTGTCAGCAGTCGTGGGCGGAGTCTATGCTAATGAGGGTGAGTCTGTCAGCAGTCATGGGCAGGGTCTATGCTAATGAGGGTGAGTCTGTCAGCAGTCATGGGCGAAGTCTATGCTAATAGGGGGGAGTCTGTCAGCAGTCGTGGGCGGAGTCTATGCTAATAGGGGGGAGTCTGTCAGCAGTCGTGGGCGGAGTCTATGCTAATGAGGGTGAGTCTGTCAGCAGTCGTGGGCAGGGTCTATAGTAATGGGGGAGGAGTCTGTCAGTCGTTGGCTAGGTCTATGCTAATGAGGGAGGAGTCTGTCAGTCGTGGGCTAGGTCTATGCTAATGGGGGAGGAGTCTGTCAGTCGTGGGCGGGATCAATGCCTATAGGGGGGAGTCTGTCAGCAGTCGTGGGCGGAGTCTATGCTAATGAGGGTGAGTCTGTCAGCAGTCGTGGGCAGGGTCTATAGTAATGGGGGAGGAGTCTGTCAGTCGTTGGCTAGGTCTATGCTAATGAGGGAGGAGTCTGTCAGTCGTGGGCTAGGTCTATGCTAATGGGGGAGGAGTCTGTCAGTCGTGGGCGGGATCAATGCCTATAGGGGGTAGTCTGTCAGTCGTGGGCGGGATCAATGCCTATAGGGGGGAGTATGTCAGTCGTGGGCGGGATCAATGCCTATAGGGGGGAGTCTGTCAGTCGTGGGCGGGGTCTATGCTAATGAGGGGACTCTGTCAGCTGTCGTGGGCAGGGTCTATGGTAATAGGGAGGAGTCCATCAGCAGTTATGGGCGGGGTCTATGCTAATAAGGAGGAGTCCATCAGCAGTCATGGGCGGGTCTATGCTAATAAGGAGGAGTCCATCAGCAGTCATGGGCGGGGTCTATGCTAATAGGGAGGAGTCCATCAGCAGTCATGGGCGGGGTCTATGCTAATAAGGAGGAGTCCATCAGCAGTCATGGGCGGGGTCTATGCTAATAAGGAGGAGTCCATCAGCAGTCATAGGCGGGGTCTATGCTAATAAGGAGGAGTCCATCAGCAGTCATGGGCGGGGTCTATGCTAATAAGGAGGAGTCCATCAGCAGTCATGGGCGGGGTCTATGCTAATAAGGAGGAGTCCATCAGCAGTCATGGGTGGGGTCTATGCTAATAAGGAGGAGTCCATCAGCAGTCATGGGCGGGGTCTATGCTAATAAGGAGGAGTCCATCAGCAGTCATGGGCGGGGTCTATGCTAATAAGGAGGAGTCCATCAGCAGTCATGGGCGGGGTCTATGCTAATAAGGAGGAGTCCATCAGCAGTCATGGGCGGGGTCTATGCTAATAAGGAGGAGTCCATCAGCAGTCATGGGCGGGGTCTATGCTAATAAGGAGGAGTCCATCAGCAGTCATGGGCGGGGTCTATGCTAATAGGGGAGGAGTCTGTCAGGCGTTCACTGAAACTGAAAACGGCTTATTCTGAGACACTACTTATGATTTATGGGTATTAAATAAAAAAATGAGTGGCGTCTTCTCTCACCTGAGTTTACGCTACTCCTACATCTGCGCCGGGTCAGAGATCTACCAGAACTAGACTTGCGTACGGCTTTAAGATTTCCTCAGTGAATAGGCCAGACTAAAGCTGATTTGTGAGGTTGGAGGCTGAGTGTCTGCTGTCCAGTGTTTGACTCTCTCCTGTTGCAGTGAGTGATGGGCTGGACCTCAGACCCAAATACACCGGCATTCTGCACTGCATGAGGAGCGTCTGGCAGCAGGAGGGGCTCCGGGGCCTTTACCAAGGGGTCACCCCCAATGTCTGGGGTGCTGGAGCATCATGGGGGCTCTACTTTTTCTTGTATGTACTTATTTTATTTATATATTATATATAAGTATATGAATTAGCATGTTTTAACACATTGCTAGCATGACCAAGCATGTTTTAATACTTTGTCTTAGCATGTTGTTGATATGAATTAACATGCTAGTATGTTTTAATATACTGCTAACATGGATTAGCATGTTTGATAGCAAGATTTAACATTTTTTAGCATGTTTTAACACACTGCTAGCATTAATTAGCTTGTTTTAACACATTGCTAACCTTGTTTAGCATTTTGCTAGCATGTTTTAGCACACTGTTAGCATGAATTAGCATTTTTTACCACATCGCTAGCATTAAATAGGCATTTATTTTGTTTTAGCATTTATCATGAATTATGTTGTTAACACGAATTAGCATGTTACTAGCCTGATCTTGCTAACCTTATTTAGCATTTTGCTAGCATGTTTTAACACACGGCTAACATGTTTTAACACGCATCAAATAGGCTTTTTGTTAGCATTTAGCATGAATTATGTTGTTAACGGGAATTAACGCATATTGCTAATCTTATTTAGCATTTTGCTAGCAAGATTTAGCATTTGGTTAACATGTTATAGCACACTGCTAGCATGAATTAACATTTTTTAACACATCGCTAGCATGAAATAGGCATTTTGTTAGCATGTTTTAACATTTATTATGAATTATGTTACTAGCCTGATTTAGCATATTGCTAAACTTATTTAGCATTTTGCTAGCATGTTTTAACACGCATGAAATAGGCATTTTGTTAGCATTTAACATGAATTATGTTGTTAACGTGAATAAACGCATATTGCTAATCTTATTTAGCATTTTGCTAGCTAAGATTTAGCATTAGGTTAACATTTGGTTATAGCACACTGCTAGCATGAATTAGCATATTTCCTGGAGAACGGCACTCGCCTTACTGCATTGTGTCAAGTGTAAAGTTTGGTGGAGGGGGGATTATGGGGTGGGGTTGTTTTTCAGGGGTGAAAGGTGCAGAGGGTGGGCCGACTCATATTAAACCCCTACGGATGGACAATGGGAAGCTCAAAATGCTAAATAAGGTTAGCAATATGCTATATCAGGCTAGTAACATGCTAATTTGTGCTAGCAACATAATTCATGATAAATGCTAAAACATGCTAACCAAATGCTTATGTTACTAGCCTGATTTAGCATACTGCTAACCTTATTTAGCATTTTGCTAGCATGTTTTAGCACACTGTTAACATGGATTAGCATTTTTTTACATATCGCTAGCATGAAATAGGTATTTTGTTAGCATGTTTTAGCATTTATCATGAATTATGTTGTTAGCACGAATTAGCATTTGTTACTAGCCTGATTTAGCATATTGTTAACCTTATTTAACATTTTGTTAGCATTGTTTAACACACTGCTAACATGTATTAAAACGCATGAAATAGGCATTTTATTAGCATTTAACATAAATTATGTTGTTAACGTGAATTAACGTATATTGCTAATCTTATTTAGCATTTTGCTAGCTAGATGTAGCAGTTGGTTAACATGTTATAGCACACTGCTAGCATGAATTAGCATATTTCCTGGAGAACGGCACTCGCCTGACTGCATTGTGTCAAGTGTAAAGTTTGGTGGAGGGGGGATTATGGGGTGGGGTTGTTTTTCAGGGGTGAAAGGTGCAGAGGGTGGGCCGACTCCATATTAAACCACTACGGATGGAGAATGGGTGTGGAAAGGCAGGCGTCACAACGCGTTTGGGAATATAGTGTGTGTTTAATGACTGTTGAATGAGTGTTAATGGTGTGATAACTTGTTTTTTTATTGGTAGTTATAATGCAATGAAAGCGTACAGAAGAGAGGGCCGAGAGACGGAGCTGAGCGCGGGGGAACACCTGCTGTCGGCCGCTGGGGCAGGTCAGTGGATAATATTATTATTATTATTATTAATATTATTATTATTTAATGCTAACACTTTACATATACAGTACATACATTAACACTGAACTGACAACTAAGGGCGTTTTCACACCTGAAAGTCTGCACCAATAGATCAAAATTATCAAAATAAGGCCTTTAAAAGTCTTAAATTCGCTGAAGTATTGAGTCCTTGGTCTTAAATCATTTTAAACAGGTCTTCATTTTCCTACGTCCATGTAACGCTTCCTCTAATGCTCATTGAAATGCTCCCGCAGCGCTTAAAGCTCCACTGTGTGATATTTTCCTCCATCTAGTGGTGAACTTGTATATGACCATCCAGTGAATATTAGTTTCTGTTCCTCTCAATTCTGATTTCGTTTTATCTCCTACGGTGGCTGATTTAGTCCAAGATTAACATGGCTTCCAGCTCGACCTCGTCCACATTCGTCACGGTGCCATCGAGTGTTAAAACACCAAAGGCCAAGCTTCCTTTTAAAGGTAGCTTTAAAGAAAGGCTTTCTAAGCAAAATCATACAAAATTTTGGTTACACTTTAGAATAATTGTCATTAGTTAACATTAACAAAGATTAATAAACGCTTTATAAGTGCAGTTCATTATTAGTTAATGTTAATTTCTTATTAAAATCTTGTTAACGTTAGTTAATGCACTGTGAACTAACATGAACAGCTGGATTTATATTAACTAACTTTAACAAAGATGAACAAATACAGTAACAAATGCACTGCTCATAGTTAGTTCATGCATTAACTAATGTTAACTAATGACCATTATTCTAAAGTGTTACCAAAGTTTCTGTCTTCTGACAGATTGCGCTTCTTTTCACTTTTCATGATCAATGTAGCCGAGATTGAATTTAAAAATAACATTACAGGCGATTATCTGATTAAACGTTGATTGAAATTAAAACGAAACGAAACGAAATTCACATTAAAGAAAGGCTTTCTACGCAAAATCATACAAAATATCTTTCTAAATCATTTCTGTCTTCTGACATATTGCGCATCTTTTCACTTTTCATAATCAACGTAGCCTAGATGAAGTTTGAAAATAACATTATAATATTTAAACACAAACAGGAACTTCCTGTAAATGCTCTGAAAGTCCGAACCACAGAGAAAATGCTTTCACTCTAGAAACAAACCGAAGCTTTGCTCAGTTTGATCCGGAGCGAGACAAACTCTTTTCTCAGGACCAAATCTCGTCTGTTTGTTGGCCCGTGGTCAGCGGAGGTTTCACACCGGCCATTTTGATTCGGACCAAACAAAGTGTGTGTGAAAACGCCCTAAAACGAACTCAAATGAGTTAAAGGCAGAGCTGGACAAACTACACAACTCCATTACTCAAGTGAAAGTAAAAGTACTACTGGTCAAATATTACTCCGTTACAAGTGAAAGTTGTAAAAAACTATTTTTACTTAAGTAAAAGTACAGAAGTACTCGCTTTTAAAAGTACTTAAGTATCAAAAGTAAATTTCCTTTTTTATGTCAATGCATTATTTTATTATTGTTGTATAAATGTACGCTATAGCCCTCATGCTCCAGCACGCTAACATACGACACATTTAACTCATTTAAATACTTAAGTTACAAAGCTGCTGTCACTTTAAGGCAGAATGCACAGATCCAACACACTGATACACATCCCATATTCCCCCAACTGTTTACGTTCACTTAAGACATAATCAACTTTATTTACGTGAATACTTTCCAAAATGAAAATTGTGAGATTTTGTGTGTGTTGGTCTGTTTAAGTGCGAAAAAAACACAAAAGAAAGCTGTAATCAGTTCAGTGCTCGAACTCTGGCATCTCAGAGGCACAAAAAAACAGACTAAACTGAACTCTTTCATCAGGCTTTTTCAGATTCATCCATATGCCTATGCTTCTCCTCTCCCAGACATTTAGATTTTGCACAAAAAAACTTTTAAAGTTGCAGAGCTGCTACAGAAACCACTTTTGACTTTGAGGATCTTAATAGAAATAGAGTAAAAAGTACGATATTTGTCTTTCAAATGTAGTGAAGTTAAAGTAAAAGTTTCCCTAAAAAATAAAAAA
>JARQWZ010003076.1:0-92500 GCA_033150135.1 Gobio occitaniae
TCATTATGTTTTGAACTATGCTGTATAGCTGAATTTAGCGATGTGTTTGTTGTCAAAGTCAAAAGTTAGTATATTTTTAATGATTAAAAAATGGCATTATTTTATTTAAGAAAGTTAATAATTGTATTTTATTGACAAAATATTTTAGTTTGTCTTGTATATTTTTTTGATTATATCAGAAAACATTTTAAGCTGTTATTTGGTCATGTTACATTGAGCCCCACCAAAGCCTGCAGTGCTCCTGTCAGAAACTGAAGCTTCCGCGCTTCGATCGCCCCCCGGTGGCTGGTCCCAGTATAGCTCATAAACCCCACCCCTCCATGTATTTGAATGGACGCGAGACACACTAAACAATTCAATTACACTTCAAATAATTGTTTCCTAAAGATGGTTTCTGTCATTTTAGGCAGTTTTTATTACGATAATTTCATTTCAAGTGTTCGTTTTTTAAATAAGTTTAGTTTTAGTGAGTTATTTGATGCTATAAAAACGGGGGGGTGTGACGTCATGATTGACAGCTGAGATTGACGGCTTCTCTGAGTGAAGTTGTCACTGAGGCACTAACTGACTTTTTTCGGGATTTTGGGGAGGAGATTGGAGCTTAAGCTTTAATTTCTACATTTCCATAACTGTTTTATTTCACACCAACACAATGAATTGTTCTGCATCTGTGAGAGTGTGGGCGGGCTTTTGATAATCGCGCCACTACTTCCTGCTCTCTACTGCGCAGACTCGGTCCCAAGAAGTCAGCGCCGTGAGCGGGCATATGAAAGCTTCAACTATGGTCAGCGGAAGTCAATGAAGTCACGTCGTCCATATTTTTTTACGGTCTATGGCCCCACCACATGTTACAATGTACCCCACCTATGGGGCATGTTGTCACATTTCACGTCCATTCTTTTGGGGTAAATCAAGAAAAAAAGTATACACTGTATTAATGAAACAAAACCACATAATTGTACTAGACATGTGTGCAATTAATGTGGGAAAAAATAAATACCCTGAACCCCAAGTGGATTTACACAAACTGATAAAGTCAAAAAGCGTTAGGTTGTGCCCCGCTCTCCCCTATTTTCGATGATCTGTTCCTGTAAAGAAATGCACACTATTTTGTGCAGGTAAACTGATGAGTCACATGTGCTTCCATTGCTGTTGTTTTTTTGTACTCGTATTGTTTTGCTCCTTAGTTCTCCTGTGACCGAGCCGGTTGTCCAGTCGGCAGGTCCTGTGTTTGATTTTGTAAGGGAACTGAAGCCGAAGCGTGACCGCAGGTTTCACCGCACCGGCTGGAGACCATAATAGCTGCCCTCTTATTTCTAGGTCGTTTCAAAAAATAGAATAAAGAAGCATTTGAGTTATGAATATGCCTAATACTGGACGAGGAGGAGGGCTGGCGCTTCAGAGGAGCTAAACGACTGATTTAAGAGGAGAGGCTGTCTGAGAGAGAGAGAGAGAGAGAGAGAGATAACAGCAGCCGGCTGGTGGAAGGGTGGAGTGTATGTTGGGGGGGTGTTGTAATCTTGTGACAGGGTCACGAGAAATAAATCAGACGTTTTAAATTATTCTATTTCTTTTCCTCAGCTCGTCTGGGAAGGTTTTGGAGGAGGATCCGTTTGCTTCATGAATGAATGTGTTTAGAGCTCAGTCGGAGAAAGCGCCATGTTTAATTTGATGTGAATGAAAGCAGCGCTGCGAGGGACAGAAGGACAGGCCGCTCAGTGTGTGCTGGCCTAAGGTCATGTCTGAAGTCGTCATGTGACTCCTCTGACAGAAAGCCTCCAATCCTAACCCTGTATATCTGTCTATCGCTGTATCGTTCTGCCTATCATTCTGTGTCTCGGTCCGCCCATCATCGTATCGTTCTGCGTATCATTGTATCGTTCTGCCCATCATTGTATCGTTCTGCCCATCATTGTATCGTTCTGCCTATCATTGTATCGTTCTGCACATCATTGTATCGTTCTGCCTATCGTTGTATCGTTCTGCCCATCATTGTATCGTTCTGCCCATCATTGTATCGTTCTGCGTATCATTGTATCGTTCTGCCCATCATTGTATCGTTCTGCATATCATTGTATCGTTCTGCCCATCATTGTATCGTTCTGCCCATCGTTGTATCGTTCTGCCCATCGTTGTATCGTTCTGCCCATCATTGTATCGTTCTGCCCATCATTGTATCGTTCTGCCCATCATTGTATCGTTCTGCCTATCATTGTATCGTTCTGCCCATCATTGTATCGTTCTGCCCATCATTGTATCGTTCTGCCCATCATTGTATCGTTCTGCCTATCATTGTATCGTTCTGCCTATCGTTATATCGTTCTGCCCATCATTTTATCGTTCTGCCCATCATTGTATCGTTCTGCGTATCATTGTATCGTTCTGCCCATCATTGTATCGTTCTGCCTATCGTTATATCGTTCTGCCCATCATTTTATCGTTCTGCCCATCATTGTATCGTTCTGCCCATCGTTGTATCGTTCTGCCCATCGTTGTATCGTTCTGCCCATCATTGTATCGTTCTGCCCATCGTTGTATCGTTCTGCCCATCGTTGTATCGTTCTGCCCATCATTGTATCGTTCTGCCCATCATTGTATCGTTCTGCCCATCGTTGTATCGTTCTGCCCATCATTGTATCGTTCTGCCCATCATTGTATCGGTCCGCCCATCATTGTATCGTTCTGCCCATCTTTGTATCGTTCTGCCTATCGTTGTATCGTTCTGCCATCATTGTATCGTTCTGCCTATCATTGTATCGTTCTGCGTATCATTGTATCGTTCTGCCCATCATTGTATCGTTCTGCCCATCATTGTATCGCTCTGCCCATCATTGTATCGTTCTGCCCATCATTGTATCGTTCTGCCATCATTGTATCGTTCTGCCTATCATTGTATCGTTCTGCGTATCATTGTATCGTTCTGCCCATCATTGTATCGTTCTGCCTATCATTGTATCGTTCTGCGTATCATTGTATCGTTCTGCCCATCATTGTATCGTTCTGCCCATCATTGTATCGCTCTGCCCATCATTGTATCGTTCTGCCCATCATTGTATCGGTCCGCCCATCATTGTATCGTTCTGCCCATCATTGTATCGTTCTGCCTATCATTGTATCGTTCTGCGTATCATTGTATCGTTCTGCCCATCATTGTATCGTTCTGCCCATCATTGTATCGCTCTGCCCATCATTGTATCGTTCTGCCCATCATTGTATCGGTCCGCCCATCATTGTATCGTTCTGCCCATCATTGTATCGTTCTGCCTATCGTTGTATCGTTCTGCCATCATTGTATCGTTCTGCCTATCATTGTATCGTTCTGCGTATCATTGTATCGTTCTGCCCATCATTGTATCGTTCTGCCTATCGTTGTATCGTTCTGCCATCATTGTATCGTTCTGCCTATCATTGTATCGTTCTGCCCATCATTGTATCGTTCTGCCCATCATTGTATCGTTCTGCCATCATTGTATCGTTCTGCCTATCATTGTATCGTTCTGCCCATCATTGTATCGTTCTGCCCATCATTGTATCGCTCTGCGTATCATTGTATCATTCTGCCTATCATTGTATCGTTCTGCCTATCATTGTATCGTTCTGCCTATCATTGTATCGTTCTGCCCATCATTGTATCGCTCTGCCCATCATTGTATCGTTCTGCGTATCATTGTATCGTTCTGCCACATCATTGTATTGTTCTGCCTATCATTGTATCGTTCTGCGTATCATTGTATCGTTCTGCCCATCATTGTATCGTTCTGCCTATCATTGTATCGTTCTGCGTATCATTGTATCGTTCTGCCCATCATTGTATCGTTCTGTGTATCATTGTATCGTTCTGCCTATCATTGTATCGTTCTGCGTATCATTGTATCGTTCTGCCCATCATTGTATCGTTCTGCGTATCATTGTATCGTTCTGCCTATCATTGTATCGTTCTGCCCATCATTGTATCGTTCTGCCTATCATTGTATCGTTCTGCCTATCATTGTATCGTTCTGCCCATCATTGTATCGCTCTGCGTATCATTGTATCGTTCTGCCCATCATTGTATCGTTCTGCGTATCATTGTATCGTTCTGCCCATCATTATATCGTTCTGCCTATCATTGTATCGTTCTGCGTATCATTGTATCGTTCTGCCCATCATTGTATCGTTCTGCGTGTCATTGTATCGTTCTGCCTATCATTGTATCGTTCTGCGTATCATTGTATCGTTCTGCCCATCATTGTATCGTTCTGCGTATCATTGTATCGTTCTGCCTATCATTGTATCGTTCTGCCCATCATTGTATCGTTCTGCCCATCATTGTATCGTTCTGCCCATCATTGTATCGTTCTGCGTATCATTGTATCGTTCTGCGTATCATTGTATCGTTCTGCCCATCATTGTATCGTTCTGCCCATCATTGTATCGTTCTGCCCATCATTGTATCGTTCTGCCCATCGTTGTATCGTTCTGCCCATCATTGTATCGTTCTGCCTATCGTTGTATCGTTCTGCCCATCATTGTATCGTTCTGCCTATCGTTGTATCGTTCTGCCCATCATTGTATCGTTCTGCCTATCATTGTATCGTTCGGCCCATCATTGTATCGTTCTGCCCATCATTGTATCGTTCTGCCTATCATTGTATCGTTCTGCCTATCATTGTATCGTTCTGCCCATCGTTGTATCGTTCTGCCTATCATTGTATCGTTCTGCCTATCATTGTATCGTTCTGCCCATCGTTGTATCGTTCTGCCCATCATTGTATCGTTCTGTCGTCCTGTTCAACCACTTCAGTCTAAATTCAGTTCAAATTCCAGAACTGAATTGGAATTTAAAAGACATTATTAATTTCTGAATGGAGCTCATCCCTGATCATCAAAAGGGCAATGAGTCCTTGTTTCATGTCTTTTTTTTTTTTTTTTTTGTCTGCTGGATATTTGGAAGCATATTTTCTTCTACTTCTATTCCTCACAACCTATTTTTTTCTGGCTTCTACGCTTATTCCTGCAATATCAACAAATAACTGCACATTCAGGAATAACCAAAAACAAGAGTGAATGCAATAATGAAAAAAATGTACCAGTGTAGAGCGTCATGTTGTTGTAGAGTAGGCTATATTAGCTTACGGGTTTGTAATATTTTACACAGACATTAACGTTGTCTGCATTTAGTGGCTCGCTGTGAGATCAGGATCCAAATGTAAAGACACCGGTTTTCAATCAGCACTAGTACGCATTTGTACTCTTTCCAAAAATCAAGAGAATGACGACCTTTTATTTTCAGGCAGGTAATCAACCGATTGACTAAAAAGATGAAATGTGAGATGCCAAAATTCACATTATTCTGCATTAAACTGACTGTAAGAGCTCATTCACGAGAGATGCAGCACTGAGAGATGCTGATGCGTGTAGTATTTCTCTGACGGAAACTGAATGCACTAAAACAAACAAAGGGGAGGCATTGTTACTATAGCAACCGAATGACTGGCACTTTGAACCTTGAGTGCAGATTCTTTCTCCTGTAAAGCACTGCAAATATTTGTTATCAAACTTTCATTCACTTTGCAGTAATATTTCATTAAGGTATAGAAGAGTTTGTGTAATAATTCCGGATGTGCGTCCTTAAAAAGATTTTCTACGTCATTGAAAGCATTGTGAACATGATTCTGTTTGGGTTAAAAAGATGTGTACAGAGTTTGGTATGGCCTTCTTTACCCACTGTATTGCTCAGATGTTGCTCTTTCATAGCTCTTGGAGAGCTCGGTTATTATATGTAACCAAATGAGGCAGTTATTGACTTGTTATAATGTAGAAAGAAGCTTTGATGAGATATGGAACTGAGATCTCTGACTTTTGATGGCAGACTTGTAGCCTGGATGCCAGCCGAACTTAGCCTCGCCCACAACATTTGAGGTCGGGAAGTGATGAGTGACTTGATCCGTTGTGGAGTAATTATGTAGTAATTACAGTAACGTAATCATGCACGTCACCAAAGAGCGCTTGGGGTGAATTTGTTTATTAAACGGAGAACTTGTTCGTATATGCATTCACCTTCACTATTTCCCTTTAAAAAATGATCTTTTTGGTAAATACACCGTGTATCCTTAAATTATTTTAACAACACTGGGAAAGATCGTTTACACTCGTCTTCTTCTTCTACTTCTTCCAGCGTGCGTGCAGTTGAGTTCTGTTGACAACTATGCATTGCTCAGCACGTCACTTACTCCGTTGCTCTGATTGGTTGTAGGTCTATCCAATTGAGTGCAGAGGCATTTTCTTTCCTGGTTCGGTTGAAACCCGCCTCATAATCACAGCCCAATGGAGCAGTATCAAGGCCTGTTCACACCGGGACGATTTTCGCACGCGTTTATCGCCGACGTTTAACGCCTCGGGACTAAACAATGGGCGCCAATGTGAGTGTTCACACCGACGCGCAAAACGCCAGGCGTAAAAGTGTCATTTAAAAAAAAAAAGCCTCGGGTTCGTTTTTTTATTTTGACGCAGCGCGTAAAAAAACTGGCCGACCAATGAGATCGGCGCTTTTGTTCACGTGCCTGGAGCTGCTGAAGTGACAGTAAAACACGACTTGGTGGCGCTCAAGCACAAAACGCTCTTGCCGAGCTCACATTGATACGACGAAGAAGTAGTAAGTAGACAAAGAAGAAGATGAACTGCTAATGCTGCTTGCCAGTTAGCAAAAAGTGTGTGAATGGTTTTGTCCATAAACATAATATGTCTATGGTTTTGGCAAGCACGTAAATACTGTCTCTCTTCTCCTTCTGTGTGACAAGCGAGTGTCAGAGGCTTAAAGTGCCGCAGCACCATCTTGTGTACCGGGAGCGCATCTACTGAATGTGCACGTTCACTCGGCGCAGCGCCAGTGAAAATCGCTTGGGTGTGAACACTCAAGACTCGCCGAAAAACGTCACGAAAAACGCTGGCGATAAGCGCGCGCGATATTCGTCCCGGTGTGTACAGGCCTTCAATCTCATATTCTGACCAGAAGAGTATGACGACGTCAGGCTAGCAGACTTAACAAATCTGAGTTTAGATTGACATTGTTTAGGTCTCTTCTGAAACCGAGATGCATGTTACTTTGGAGAAACATCTCAGACTCTTCGGTGAAAGTCTTCATTTAGGCCCAATCCCAACTCTATTTTATACCCCTTCGCCTTCCCCTACCCCGACCCGCTCCCCTTGCCCCTTGAAACAGTGGCAAGTTGTAGGGGTAAAAATATTCCCCTAAGAAATGGGACACCACTACTATACCATCACACGTCATCATAGCCGTTTCTTTTATTAGCGTCCTGTGACATTTAACCAGAATGAACAGCAATGAAGTGCGTAGGCTATATCAGGCACAAGCACGTTTAACAAATTACTCACTCCCAACAAAGTTTTGCGCTGTATTTGGACTTAATAAAACGGCGCTCGTTTACAATTAAAAAACGTAAAAGCATTAAGGTGCATTCACACCGTACGCGAATGATTTACATGTTAAGTCAATGCAAAGACGCGAATAGATAGCCTGGGAAAACCCAGACAACTTCCGGCAAATTTAGATTTGCTCTGCAAGTAGTCTGGCAAAGAG
Organism: Gobio occitaniae; assembly: GCA_033150135.1. NCBI lineage: Eukaryota > Metazoa > Chordata > Actinopteri > Cypriniformes > Gobionidae > Gobio > Gobio occitaniae. The sequence goes on from JARQWZ010003076.1 coordinate 7,580, forward strand.
CTCATTCAAGCCCATTTCTAAACCCTAGAAATCGCGGCACCAATTAGAAACGTTGGGGCGGGCTTTACACGATGACGACAGCGCAGCGACATTGAAGCAGATTTGTATGTGGAGCATCACTCGTTCGAATCAGCTATCGCGTCTGTTTAAAGCGATTTAAACTTTTCCTTTTCGTTAAAACCCGAGCAAAGAACAACACTCGAAGCCTTCATATCTAAAAAAGATGTTATCGCTGTCTTACCGACTGGATTCGGCAAAAGTCTGATACCAGTTTGGCCCTTTGGTGGCTAAACGAATGGGTCTTAGCGAGAGCCCTCTGGTAGTGTTAATGTTTTACAAAATATAGTTTTAAGTCCTTTTCAGGCGTGAATGTAGTTGTTTAAAGCTCAAATCTGTGGTTTATTTATAAAGAGAGCGCCTTTTTTAAAATTTGATCTGCCGTCTTCGGAGTTGTTAGCTCCAGTGGTTCAGCGGCGCTCAATCGATCATTAACCCCACGAGAGGCGCCTTTCCTCGGCCAGTCCTTCTGCCGTCTGCCGCTGGCTCTGATGTCTCTGTAGTGGTTAAACCGTCTTGTCTTGTGTAGATCTAACGGCTGATCTTTGCTCTCATTAATCTATAATTTGTTCCTAGACAGATCGTTTGTCTGAGGGCAAAGTGAAGTTTCATTACTTTATATTTTTAAGATATTAAACTTTACCGTTGTAGTCTCCTAGCGCTGACTTTGACTGAATTGCTTTATTTATTGTATAGCTTCTTATACCTTTTAGTTGTACTTTTATAATTGCTATTGATGATCACACATAAACTGACATTTAACAAAAAGAGACTGGGTTGTGTTTTGTGTCATATTTAATTTATTACAGTGATAATCATAGCCTATATTATGCCTATATTTTGTGTGTGTGTTTTTTTAAATGTAAACGAAAAGAGGCTGGGTTTTTTATATTTCGTTTTGTTATAAACATGCATTAAAGATAATATGCATTGCCTGCATTACATACTGAGTGATACTGTCAAGAACGCTGCTTGTCCATTAGCAGAGTAGGCGGACTAGTGTCCTCCCGTCCTCGGGAGTTCATTCTCCGGAGTCAAACTTGCTAAGTCACGGACGCAAGTCAGAAGTTCGCGTACGAAATATGTCATAAAACACCACTGCCTCATTTCATAAAAAAAATTAAACATAATAATAGCCACACGAATGTGGTTCAGGCAACGCGTAGCTAGGCCTACATTGATTATCTTATATATTTATAATAAAACGAAGTATAAAACACCCTGCCTCTTTTCGTTTACATTTTAAAAAATAATATATTAAACGTTAATATGTGGTTTAGGTAAGGTGACCAGATTTCTGAAATGGAAACCGGGGACATTTCCTATTTGAGAACACAAGTACAGACAAGAACGCATATTGAGAAACGGCCAGCTGATAGTCTCAGCTGTTTCTCCGTCGCTCTGCATACGTCATCTCCCTCATCGCTCTGATTGGTTTTAGGTCTATCCAATTGCGCCGAGAAGCATTTGAGCGACGCCCGTTGGTGACGCCCCTTTGGAAATGATTTGTCTATGAAGCTTTGCCAGACCATAACTCAGTTACTACTTAGAATGGTCTGGTTTTAACCAGGCTAGCGAATAGACATTCTGCGGCGCGATTCGCGCGAATGAGGCGGCGTGAATGACACGGCGCAAATTGGCCGTTTGACACGTGATTCGCGCAAATCACCCAAGTTGAAAAAACTGAATTTTGGATTTTCGCGCCGCGTTAACCAATCAGGAGCTTGCTCTAGTAGTGACAACTATGAGGAGAAAATCTGTATATTAATATCTGGTTCAGACAATATGATTATCACTGTGAGAACATTAAATTACATGAAACACAACCCAGTCTCTTTTTGTTAAATGCTAATTTATGTATGATCAATAATACAAAAGTATAAGTAAAAGGTATAATAAGCTATACATGAAATAAAGCAAACAATTCAGTCAAACTGTAACGTAAAGTTATAGCCTAAAAGTAAAAAAGTAATGAAACTTCACTTTGCCCTCAGCCTAAACGATATGCCAGGGAACAAATTGTAGATCCATGAGACCAAAGAGAGACGTTACATATACACAAGACAAATTATAGCTGGAGACACCACAGAGACATCAGAGCCAGCGGCAGACAGCAGAAGGACTGGCGGAGGAAAGGCTGCTCTCGCCGGGGTAAACAAGCGCAGAACGCTGCTGATCCACTGGAGCTCACAACTCCAAAAACGCCAGATAAAATGTTCAAATAGGCACTCTTTTTATAAATAAACCACAGATTTGTGCTTTAAACAACTACATTAGCTTTACAAAACTACGTTTTGTCACACATTAACAGTAGATTTTAACAAAAAAGACGTGTAAACACAGCCCATGTCAGCCATTTCTCAATGAGACGAGCCGGCTGGCAGAAGCCCCTCCCATGACGCGAAGTCGCGTCTGTTGTGAATTGAATGTCACGCGCGAATGAAGCGAATAAACCAAAATGTTCAAGCGTCCAACTTTGTGCGAATAGCACAAATTATTCGTGTCATTCGGGTCCGGTGTGAATGCCCAGTTAGAGTTTCCTAAGATGATACAGTATGATACAGAACATACAAGACTAGTGAAGCCTCTTTTCCGTCGGGGCAAACTGTTCTTGTTGTTTATCAACCGTTCCATTCCGTGCTGATCCGAGCCATCCGGTACAGATATGTTTGATTATCTACAGTGGTGCTGCGATAATGCTCATACGTTATACGTCAAGTCAGTCGTTGCTGATACGTGGTGTAAATATCGACTGCGTTATGAAGGATGACCAGATATATTTTATTAACTATTATTAATATGTGTTCACATCACTCAAATAGAGCGTTTAGCAAGCTACGGAGAAACTGGCAGCCAGGCGACACGCAAGTGATCGATCCCGAGTGGCAACATACACACATTCTAGCAAATCTTCTGAAAAATCTTCATTTGAAGGGCTATCTGGCCCTTCCCCTTCCCCTTACCCCTACCACTCCAGCCAAAAGAGGATCCAGACACCCCTACCCCTTCACGTAGGAGAAAGGGAAGGGCTAAGGGGTAGAAATAGGATTGGGCCTTAATCTCAAATAAACAAATTCTATTTTTTATTTTTCTGTCCTTTAGGTTTGCCGGACAGGACTGGCACATTCAGAGATGACAATGAGTCACATACTCATTAGACACGAGAGATCTATTCAACGTTAGACATTTCTAGAAGATTCCCTGCTACCTGAGATGAATCATGGGTCATTAGAGCCAAATCTCATCTGTCTCTTGCCCAAATAGGCTCGGGGTTTGTTTTGATAGGCTTAGGTTTTGTCTCTTGGCTCTCTTGTGCAGAGATGCAATTAGAAACATTGTGGCGTGTTGCACAGCTGAAAGAGAAAACAATTAGCATGTTTTGCGGGTTGCACGTGAGTTTTAAATGATGCACAGATACTGTGATTTGATTCAGTTTGATTTGCATCTGTTTTAGCATGGGAAGCAAACGCTGTTTGACCTGTTTGATATGAAGCACATTGACTCTCCAGGGATCCAGCCCTGTCATAACATAATCAGCACTGACCCATTAAAAACCAACTCTTCCTTTTGCTTTGGAAAAGCAGTGTAGACTTGTATGGCTCTCTCTTGGTTAAACCGCGGGTGTTGCTACTTCACTTGTCTAATGCATCACGTCTTAATGTGTTTCCATTTTGGACCCGCTACACAATCAGCGTGTTTAATGGTGATCTCCATTAGCATGAATCCACAGAGAAAAGAGAAAAATAACAGTCTTTGTGCTTCTCCTAAAAGATCAATGCCTTATTTTCTATGTTTTTTTTATTTGGTACTTGTAATATCTGCAGAGTGATGGTTACATTTGACCTGTATGTTTGTGAAGGGCAGATTAACTGCACTTATAATGTTTGCTTTTATCAAACAACCTTTTTGTATAGTTTTTTTTAAATATGCCATTGTAGAATTGTCTTTTGGCTGCGTCTTTTGCAGATTTCTTTTTGACACATGGGGCAATTTTTTAAAGATTTTAAACATTTGACACATATTAGACAAATTGTCTGTGATGGTTGAACTTTGCAATTAATCCATGAATCACATGCGTGCCGAACCGTGGGGCCTGGTCCGTACGTATCACGGATCAACTACAATGTGTTGCATCCCTAATATTGGGGTTGACTGTTTGTTTTATTGTTCAAAAGTTTATTTTAATAAATAAAATATTTTTTGTTCAATAAATGTACTGTCATTAAAATGTTAATATAAAAATTAGGGCTGTCAAGCGATTACATTTTTAAAATCTAATTAATTACACGATGTGGCTATTAATTAAACGAATTAATCGCACATCAAATTTGGCAGAGAAATTACTCCCAAAAGATAATTTAACCCCTTAACTAACACCATCCTGCTCTTTTTTTGATCGTTTTTTCCCCGTATCATATATTAGGTGAGAACTGTTTTGAAATCAGACGTTGCGTTACCATGGAAACGGTACTCTAAATTCTTCTTGCGGGCTCCTCCTCTAATGGGCGGCGTCATGGTTCGTATTACAAAATGTATTTTAACTACTTTATAATCAAAATCTTATCTTTAAAAACAACAGCGGCATCAACAGGTTGCTGCGCTTCGGTGGCCATGTTGAATGTAAACAAAAAACTGCTTGCCGTTGCTTCTCTGTCTTCATCGTGTTAAACCCGCCAATAGCGCGCCAGGTGGTTAAGCCAGTTTGTGATTGGTCCCCGCAAATTTGTAACGGAAGCAGGATAGAAAAATTTACAGGTTTCCAGCCAAATCAAATCGCTGGCAGATCAGGCTGGGTTTACCCAGTCTATGCAACCACATCAAATATCAGACAAATTTCCACGTGCATCTTGAAAAGCGGATGTTTTGGAAAGTGCTGCGACAGGTTTTTGTGCCATCGAGTGGTTTAGAGCAGGGGTTTTAAAATGGGGGGTCCGGGGACCCCCAGGGGTCCTCCAGAAGGTTCTAAGAGAATACATTTCAGAGAATAAAAAGACAAAGTAAAAAAAATTTAAGTCTACCGAACATTTCAACTGTTTCAGTTCTAAATGTTTATCTTCCTCTCTTGCCATATACATACTTTCTAGAATTGTATATGTATATGCTTTCTATCTTTAGTGAGTTTTTCTCACTCAAGTCCCCTTTATCTGCTCACTGGGGTTGTGAGGCAGTTTTCTTAACACAGTGTGTACGCTGCTTACATACATTTATTGTGAAAGTTGCTTATTTTTTAATTTAAAATTTCCTTCTTCAGGTTTATACATCCAACATTAAGTATAGCCAATTTAAGTTGGGAAACAATATGTTGTATGTATAATGTCACACTTACTATTTATCTAACAGTTTAACAATTACAAATGGATTTTAGGAAGGGGGTCCCTCATAAAAGGTTCATCATATTTGGGGGTCCTTGGCATCATAAAGTTTGAAAACCTCTGGTTTAGAGGAACATAAAATCAAAGGAGCCTTTAGCCCAGTTGTACCCTATTGTATATAAAGTATAATGGCAATGGTTGGAAAAATTGGACGCAGGAGAAATGTTTTTGAATCCTGCTTGGAAACCATCATTAGTGGTTCTTGGTATTACTTGATGGACAATAAAAGAGTCAAAATAATCTGATAGATTTTGTGCTGCAAGTAGAGTTGAAATAGCCCACAGCAGCTTTAACTGCAGCCCCACATTTACATTCCTCAGAGCCTCAACAACGTGGTTCCAAAAACTGAGTAGGATTTGGCTTTATTTGTGCAGATATGCTCGTGCCCCTTCGCTGATCGGTTCACTTCCTGCAGTCACAGAGAGGATGAAGGACTTTTCTCATTCTGAACAAGCGGCCTTCCTTTGAAATCCTCACTCAGCTGAACCGAGAAGCAAAACGGCAGTGTTATGTAACGAGAGAGAGCGAGAGGAGAAAGAGCTTTTAATTGTGTGTGAAAGAGAGGAAGTCAGGGGTGACGTTTTGTTTGAGAGGCTTGTAGTTTGGAAGTGAGTGGGGAAAACAAAAACTGTGTGTTTTGCTATTGTCAATGTCTGTCAGTAGATTTGTGTTTTAGGTGTTTGAGGTGTTGCTCATTAGAAAACTGTGGTTTTCCCACCGAAACCTACACAATGCTCTGGCTACAGTTTGAGCCATGATGCTTTACACTCTTAATAATATTGGGGTTTTGAAGCAATGCCACAGAAGAACCATTTTTGGTCCCCAAAGAACCTTTCATACCCCTTTTCCACCAAGGCAGTTGGTTCAGAGTCAGAGCCTAGTTTCAAATCAGTTCTTTGTCTTTCCACACCCAAAGCACCAGCTCCGAACCAGGAAAAGTGGTTCTTAAGTAGCACCAAAACATTGCTGGTCTAGAAGTAAGAACCGCTTGCGTCAGGGGCTGGGAGCAGGGTTACTGTGACCAACAGGACGAACACAAACTTGTGACCGCCATATTTGAAATAGCAGCTAATCGAGCTAATAGGCGCTTGATTTGTAATCTCCGTCTATAAAAATTACGGCGATGTACGAATGCGTTGGATTCGCTGTGTTTTGATGAAGTAGGTTTGCAAAGCCATGAGCATCAATAGGCTGTCATGAGCGTCTGCGCAATGCTGATGCATCTCGAACAAGCCTGGTGTTGGTGTGTTTGTGTTTCCCGCTGGCGTTGCTGAGAAAGCACTGCACACTGCAGGCAAAAGTGGCTCAAATCTGATTTTTTTTGGGGTCAAGTGACCAGGTCAGACTTCTTCAGAGGTAGTGTGAACACTCAAATCTTGCCCAGATCTGATTTTTTCAAATCAGATTTAGACCACATACATATGTGGTCCTGAATCAGACCCGGATCTGATTTTTTTCAATGCGGCCGCAGTGTGAACAACCAAGGCAGATTTGATGCGACTTTTACATCAATCTACGTCGACATTTGTCACAATTATGCGCCGGCGAGTTAGCCCTAGACACAACAGACACAGACAGTAACATTAAAAACTTGACTAGATATGGAGAACAGCGATGGAGCGAGTCAATGGAGGGAGAGTGAGGTGTTAGACCTAATTAGTATATGGGGAGATACTTCAATTCAAGCTAAACTAGAAGGATCCTACCGTAACCGCTCCGTTTTTGAAAAAATAGCACACGAAATGGAAGAACGGGGACACAGAAGAATGTGGCTTCAGTGCCAAAGGAAGGTGAAGAGTCTAAATTTAAAGAAGCAAATGATTCTAACAACCAAAGCGGTCGTGGTCGCATCACCTGCCCATTTTATAACGAGATTAGCCGTGTTATGGGCGATAAACCCAGCTTTCAGCCGTTAAACCCGCGAAAGGCCAAAATAACAAATTTTGCTCTCTTTCTCTTCGTTCTTGTCGTCTTCAGCACCTGCTCATTAATGTTACGGCTTCCATTACACAAACATTTTGAAACACTTCCTCCATAACCTCCTGAACTTTAGTGCAACAGCGTGCTGCGTCTGATGTCATTGTTATTGTTCTTTTGTGCATGCGGGTTAGTTTGAAACCTCAAACAGTTCACACTGGAATCAGATATAGGCCACATTTTAAAAGGTAATGCGAACAGCCAAACAAAAAATTGGATCTGAGCAAAAAATCAAAATTGAGCATTAGGACTTGCAGTGTGAACGGGGCCTTATACAGTGACGTAAGACCTGGCTCCGTGGTTCTTAGAAGGTTCGTCAGTCGAACCAAGCACTAACACTAGCTCTAAACTAGCACTCGGTTCATGCTGGTGGAAAAGGGGTATCAGTGAAAATTTTTTAGAACATTTAAAGCTACACTATGTAACTTTTCCGTCCACTAGAGGTCGCCTGGTCTCAAAACAAAGGCGTAGTTTGATGACGCTACGTTTAAGTGGTCTGCTGTGAGACTTCAGTGAAAACGCCCACTGTTGTGATTGGCTGACATCTTTGCATTTGAAATGAGTGTTAGATTATGTTGCGGAGGGGGCGTGGTTTAGCGAGGCACTGCATGCATGAGAGAGAGAGACTGACAGGGCACTCGTGAACCATGAAGAGCTGGAGGAAGTTTTATTGTACTGAGTTGTTGAGAGCGCTGTGCTGTTAGCGCAAGCTTATTTGTAGCTGAGAGTTCTGAATAAACAGTCCCAGTCACGTCGGCTCGGTCTTCTTCCACCTTATTCTACGAACTTTGTTATGTACCATTATAGCCGTCGAGATGAACGAATCGTCAAAGTGTGGATTATAGCATTATTTTATGATCTATTCCTATCACATGAAAGGCTGTAATGACGAGCATTGAGTACACATGCAGTCTGTTGATCGCGTGAATGCAGTGATCTCGTCATTGCAACGTGTTTTCTCTCACAAAATGCTTTGACCACAACTAACAGCAAACACGACGTCGATATGAATACTGGCGACGTGTGATTGACAGCTCCGCACATTATAAAGAGTGTTTTCTTTGATCGCTCTCTGTAGTTTAATTACTTAAAAAACGGATTTGTTTCATGCTACTAACAGAAACAATCGTTTTAGTCACTGGCTTGATTCACTGATGCACTACGCTTAGGGCATCAAGATGGCGATCATTAAACGATCTAGAAAGAAAGTCTGCGTGAACTTGAATGATTAGCTACACATCAGAAATCACTGATCACAGATCAGGCATTAATGAACACTGTTACTCACTGTTTGTCGTGGTGCTGTCGAATCCATATTGTAAAGTCTGTTTGTAAAGCCTATGCTGACATAAACTGAATCCATTTTCTCTGAATGCTCTGGGCAGGCAAATGATATGACGTCATAACAGGGAAATTCAAGATCAGCTCGTCTGGGCTGTCATTTTCTCAAAGGCAGAGAAAGACAGCCAGAACTCTGTTTAAACCCATCAAAATGTCTAGCCACTTGGGGACCATATACAGGCTAGGGGAACTCATATTAATTTAAAATCATAAAGTGAAAATGTCATGCCATGGGACCTTTAACATTACTGTAGAATGAAACAGAGCAGGACCGAGTGTTGTGGAGCTGAGCAAGGCCGCAGGAGCGATTGAAGAGCAGGACTGTTATTATGGCATTGTCGCTGGCAGGACTTTTATTATGACACGGTCGCCGGCGCCACTTCTGCTTTTCCAGTCATGAGTATGAGGTAACGCAGCTCTGTTTATCGTATTAGACACATCTGAGTGTGTTGAAAAGGAAGTTATGACGTTCGCTCGGCGGCTGCCATGACACTTGTTCACACTGCAGTGAGAGTAAAGCGTTTCTGCAAAATAAAACCGGAAACCAAGGGGAACGCAGATATGATGTCATTGACAGGTGACTGCCTCAAACGCATAGCTCACACGTCCCGGTTCCTTGGTTAAAATAGCAATTTCTCACGATTTACAAATAGTTGGAAAACATTTGGGATAATGTAAATACTCAACTTTACAAAATATATAACACTGGACTAGTGGTTTTTGGATATTTTACAGAATTTTTTTTTCTTAATAGAACCGTAGATGCCAATAAAGAACATTCATTTTTAAGAGTGAAGATGGGTACAGTCAATTTATAATCAGAACGTATTGTCTTTATACATGTTCCAGGTCTTATTGTGCATTTTAAGGGACTTCTTTCCTTTAAAAGAAGCCGTACCTCTTTTTTTCTCATTAAATTTCATTTGGAAATGTTGCAGAAATAAAATGCGAGTGTCATTTCATGTTGATTGTAATATCTGTCTTGAGTTTGAGGGTCTATGTGTGTGGGCGAGTTCACATGTGTGACAGATCGTACCAACCCTTTTGAAGTTCAGACTGTACACTGGCCTTCACAGACAGTCAACATTGTTTAGATTTTTTTAGATTAAAACCCGTTGCATTAATGAAATCTAGAGGTTCCCAAACATTTTGTTAGTCTAACCCCTTAGATGTAAAACACCCCGTGAGATTTGAAGTTAATATTTAACAACACATTCATATATACTTATGTTCATTAATGGTGAAATTACATAAATTAAGGGCAAAATAAATGACATTAATGTGAGTCATGCAGTTTTTTATTCTGAAATAGACCAGCATCGCACAGGCACATATTTGCTCTCATTGACTCTTTGTGTTATTGTTTAATTCAATGCTTTCTAAGTGTCCTGATTTGCTGCCACCATTTGAACAGATGACCATGGATGAAGGATGCCGTACACTAGTCTTTCAACATAAACCTGACCTCTGACCCTTCTCTCTGCTCTAGGTACGGGTGAGAGTGGCAAGAGTACGTTCATCAAACAGATGCGTATCATCCATGGCACCGGATACACAGATGAAGACAAACGTGGCTTCACCAAGCTGGTGTACCAGAATATCTTCACCTCCATGCAGGCCATGATCCGCGCCACAGAGAACCTGAAAATCGGCTACAAGTACGAGCAGAACAAGGTGAGAATGGTTCATGTTGAGTGTTTCAGTTGTGATAAGCAGATGGTTTGCATTTACCATTGAATCTGATGAAAACATCCAGGTCACGTCCGCCTTTTAGCGTTATACATTTCCTGACAAATTTTCATTACTATAATGTATTTCGACATTTTTCTTATTATAAGCTTTTTATTTTATTTTGTAATAATTTGGTCATATTTTTTTATGTAAAATGCTATATTTTAATGAATACTACGATCATGTATACATACTTTACAATAAATGTTTTTTTTTTCATTACAGTAATTCATTCATTTTACATATTTTAACTCTTATGTGTCCCTGGGGACGTTTTCATCCACTATGGGGTGCTTTTGAGTCTTAATTTGGCCACAACTTTCTCTGTGTTTCAGCAAATGGAATGATTTTTGGTGACAAATCTTATTTTTACACATATTTTGGGAAAATGCTTTGAAAATGTTTACAAACTCAACGATACACTGCTGGCATATTCACTACCCTTTTTTTTACCTTCGTGGCTCAAAACATCCACTAAATTAAACTGCCGTAAAAAAATGTATCAGATATTTTTTATTTTTTTGCATAAATCTATTAATTAACCTCAGTCCTGATCAAAACTACTAAATGTTTAAAAAAAAAATCTGGATTTTATCTCTTTAATTGCCAAGTTCATAAATGATGTCACTGATTTGGGGGGAAAAACACACAAAATTACTTATTTTCAACATAAAATGTAATTGTGGACTGGATTTTTTTACCTTATCACAGTCTTGGACATGTCAAAGATCATAAACAACATTGGCTTTGATGCATTGTTAGTTTTTGTTTAGCATCAGATTCAATTTTTTTCTCCCTCATTTACTCTTTGTGGCTGTTTTTGACCCATTGACTTCCATTGTAACCACATTTTTTGATTGCAAAGCCATGACACTATATACTCATGCATTTTTGATTGTTGATGGTTTTCCCTGTTGGGAAGAGGTAATATTTGTCATTTTTAAAGTTGATAACCAGGTGGCACCATTAACCCTTTAGATAGGCCTGTGCAAAAAAAGCAAAAAAAGAGAAAAAGCTGGATTTTCTATGGAGTTTTCTATGGACTTTTAAATGGAGTGTAACAGCATATTACTGTGAGTGTGAGAGTGTGTATGTGTGTGTGTGTGTGTGATCTAGGGCTGCACAGTTAATCGAAATCGAACCGCAAATGCGATTTGGCTTAGACCTATGTGCAATTATGAAAGCGCAAAGGCTGCGATTTTAATGAAATAAATAAATGGCCAGCGTGTCAGTGAAGAGCGGCTCTGTGATCAGGAGGAAACGCTGCTCCGTCTGACAGCACTGCGAGTTTGAGCAACATGTGTCAAACAAACTAGTTATGCCAAGCGTTCATAAACCTGTTGTCCCAACCAAATACAACGTTTAATAACATGTTTTAACTCACTTCATATAGTCAGTCGAGCTGATGTGGCTTCCTATCACAGAATGTCAATCAGCACTGCATACTTTTATTATTATGAAAATACCCGAGAAGGCTTGAAGAACTCAAATACACCATATCTTGTCGTAGAAGTATTATCTTCATGTTTAATCGGTCAAAGCGTTTCTATCTTCGTTTTATTCAGCATACAGCGCGAGCTTCACATCAGGGATTTCCTGAAAACAAACGATTACTTCTCTGGCACAAATGTGCCGTTTCTGGCCTCCAGTATGAATGAAACTTTTGGGTAGAAAATAAGAAAAATAAAACTTCTCTCTAAATACATGTATATGACAATCCATATGTTTTTCTTCAATGTACAGGAGTTTTAATCCCCACAGTGGATGCATAAGAGGCTCATATTTCATATTAAAGACAGAGACATAGACCTTAAGAAATTAATATCACAGATAAAAAGCACAGATTTGTATAGTAATTGTTTTTTACCATAAATCCTTAGACCTTTCCAATGATTTTTAGTCATAGGCTGTCTGCATACTAACAGGTAACCCATAATTTGTAGCTTTCTGTAAAATATAAATATTATAATTATTATTATTATACTGTTATATTTATTTTTAAATGCTCTATTTAAATGTTTTAATAATGAATGTTATTGTAATAGTAATATTTCTTATTTTTATTTAGCAGTAATAATAATCATAATTATTATTAGCCATATTAATATATAAACACAACATGTTATATACACACTTTTCATTTGTACAAATGAATAAATAATAATAACCGCATTTTAAATCACAATCGCAATTTTAACCAGAATAATTGCAATTAGATATTTTCCCCAAATCGTGCAGCCCTAGTGTGATCCTATAGCATGTGTTGACCTGTCGGTCAATGTGTGTTTGCATACCACTGCGCAGCCAGTTCACGCAGACATTATACATCATCAGTGCATTCACGTATGCTGTGCAAACTGAGCGAGAATGGCAAACAAGCAGAAACAACAACAAGTGGCCTTCTAACAAGTTTTAATGAACAACGTTCAACTAGGGATGTCACAATACCAAAATTCCAGTAGTCGGCACAAATACCATACAAATTTTACAGTACTCTGTACCAATTTCGGTACCACAGCAAAAACTATTTAAAAAAAATTAAATTCAATAAGTTTATTATTTATAATGAATATCATTATAAGTAAATAATACATAAACATTTAAAGGCTGTATGCTGTTTAAAAGTAAACATTGTTTATAAAAAAGATCAAGTGGAAAATAAGCAACCCTCTAGGCATAATTATTATTATTAGTAGACGTATTATTATTACATAGAGACGTAGCTAAATCTACTGTAGGCTACAACAGTAGCCTAATATATTCTGTCAATTTCTTCACGTTAAACCAAACTTTTATTTTGACGGGTTGCCGCGAAGACCTTTGAGTGTCTGTGTTCATGATATGATATGAAATTCTCATGAAGTGACGGTTTATGCGTTCGTGTCCTTATATAGTGACACACGGCAGAGACTACAAAGACGTGTATGTGTGTGCGCAAATTTAAACAATTTCAGTACCGACTTGTTACCGAAGTAACGGTACTTGTAACATCCCTATGTTCTACAGTTACCTGCTCATCTTCAATTCATCTAGTGTGCAGATTTTGAACACGACATGAAATTACATGTCATTGCAGGGCCCTAGCGCCTGATTTGGTAGCACTGGGAGTTTTTAATCTTAAATCTAGTTTAATCATAACATTACTATTGTTTTGCAACTAATAATATTACATGTTTTTTTCTTGGAAATACACATTTGACAGTAAAGCACTGAGCTGTTTGAGAAGCAGATATTAATAAATATTATTAACAACAGTAGCATGTAAAAAAGTATTTTTTTATTTTTGGTCATCACAATTTAAAAATAACATTTAAATCGGATAATATTTAGAGCTTTGAAGTGCTGGAAAAAGTGTGAAGTGCTTAAAAGTTCTTGAAAAAAATACTTGAATTTCACTCTCAAAATGCTGTGCGAACCCTGAAATGAATAAAGTAAAAGCATTCGACTTTCTGCCACAATACCATGGTTACAGTTAGCATTAATGTTGGTGATTTAGGGATTGAAAAGCCTTTTTAAACTTGTTCATTCATGGCGTTCTCCTGGTTTCCACATCAGCGCTGTTTGATCTGATATCTATGATTTATAACAGAGAATTAAAACGTTCTTCCTCACATTTGATCTCCTGCCGCTGTGTAGTAAGTGTTGCATGATCGAACTCGTACCATGCTGTCTAATATTGGTCCAAGCTGATAAACTTCCGCGTTTCATTCTCACATCAAAATAAGTGTACTTGACAATGCATGACAGGATTATTAAAACACAAGGATTTAATATGTACTTTAAAATCAATCTTTGCATATGACATTATTACATAGAGCACTTTTTAAAAGGGTACTTAACTGCTGAGAAACGTGTTGTCTGTGTTGTTTTGAATGTGTAGGACACTTAAGTGGTGTTTTATTTCATTAATATTGTTTTATTTGCAAGTACGGTTTTAAAAATATAAACTTTTACGATCTGAAGTAGGCTACACTACAAGTGCACATTCAGTACAATTAAGTGCACTTCTTTTTCACATGGAATGACGGCAGAATGTCTTTCATTGGCTAAGGTCCGCCTAAAGGCCGTCTGACGTGTAACTCAACCAATCCCAGTTTGTTTTGTCCAGCATCATGTTTAGGGGCGTGTAGATGTAAAGTCAATGTCCCTACAGTAACAGACCGGCGTGCACTGTGAGTTTACTGCAACAATGGAGCCGCAAACTTCACATACTTTTGAAAATCCAGCATTTAGTTGATCCTGGAAAGCGCTCATTGTCACAGTTGTGAACACGACAGCATTCTTCTTTCAAGAGCGGGTTTGGGGTCAGGGCATTAGTCACCTTTAAAGAGCGCAACACACATGTCTCGCGGACATCCTTTAGAATTCAACCAATCAGATGATGACTTCAAAACTCCTGAAGTGTTTCCAGATATGTCTGCCATATGCATCAGACGTTCAGCCAGCGGTCCGTGGGCGTCCGAGGCTGAGACTAACTACCCTATTGCATATGTAAATGATCAATATTTTCTTCCATTGTTTTTGTCTTAAACTGTTGATCTACTCTGGACTGCAGGCAAACGCTATGCTGGTGAAGGATGTGGACATTGAGAAGGTGAATTCATTTGACCATCCCTACATTAATGCCATAAAGATGCTGTGGTCAGATCCAGGCATTCAAGAGGCCTACGACAGACGCCGAGAGTACCAGCTGTCAGACTCTACGAAATAGTGAGTATATCTGTCATCATCTCTGTATTGAATACAATATGATTATTCATAATCGTGTTTGTGTTTAAACCGTGTCAAATCCCCTAACAATGAAATAGATATATATCATATTTAAAGTCAACATACGTTCCTGGTTGTATTGTAAATGATTAATTGGTGCATGTTATTCCATTGAGAAACGTTTGTTAATCTGTAATTCTGCCATCATTCAGCTCTTGCACTGCCTAAACTCCTGAAGTGTTACATCTTTAATCACTGATAATCTTGAGCTGATCACTGAGTCTGTGAGAATCAGTACCTGCATTTACATGGACCCTAATAATCCGATTGTAATCGGACTAGTAGTAGCCTGGATGCCAGCCGAACTTAGCCCCGCCCACAACATTTGAGCTCGGGCAGTTCGGTCTGGACTTGATCCGTAGAGGAGTAATTATGCCCGAACAGAAACTGTTCAGACCAATGAAATTGTCAGGGCGGGCTTTAGACGATGACAGACAGATGATAAACAGTAACGTAATCATCCACGTCATCAAAGGCGCTTGGGTTGAATTTGTTCTAATCCTAAACGGAGAACTTGTTCCTATATGCATTCACCTTTACTATTTCTCTCAGAAATGATGATGGTGTTGGTAAGTACTCTGTGTATCCTTAAATAATTTTTTTACAACACCGGCAAAGATCGTTTACACTCATCTTTTTCTTCTAACGTTACTTATTCCAGCGAGCGGGCAGACAGGGTTGCCAAGTTTTTACAACAAAACCCGCCCAATTGCTACTAAAACTAGCCAAAAACAAGCCCAATAGCTTTCCAGGGGGGTTCTCCGGAAAAAATGGCATTTGGGGGGTAAAATATGTTTTATTTTGGCAGGGCTGGCAGCTAAAATTTGCATTCCTGCGTCTGTATATCACATAATTGGTGTCGCTTCAACCCGCGGACATGGCAACACAGTGCAGTTGAGTTCTGTTGACATTTGACAACTAACGTTATGCGTCGCTCCGTTGCTCTGATTGGTTGTAGGTCTATCCAATTGAGGTCTTTCCTGGTTCGGTTGAAACACGCCCCATAATAAAAGCCCAACAAAGCAGCATCAATCTCATATTCTGACTAGAATTGAGTATGACGACGTCAGGCTAGACTAGTAGCACAATCGGGGGAAAAAAGGACCTTGTAACTAGGGTTGGGTATCATTTGGGTTTTTTACGATACTGGTGCCAAACCGATACTTTTAAAACGGTACCGGTGCCTAAACCATGCGTGAACCGATACTTTATAAAACTTTTTTTTTTTACAGAGCCACAAAACAACGGTGGATGACATTAAAGAATGGCTTTTTATTGAGAAAAAAAATTTATAAAAAATTCTTTAAATGGAACAATTTATTAAAAGTTTAAAGTATACTTAACGGAAAAAAATATCAATCGGTTCACTCCGAGCAGAATCGATATTATAGCTTTTCCGTTTTTGCGTTCCTCAATAAACATTACTGTTCCGAAAAAGGTTTGATTTGAAAAATACCGGTTAATAACGTTATTTTAATTTAGCCTATACTTTAAACAAATATGTATAAATAGACTTATTTTTCACTCAATAATAATAATAATACGCATGGTAATTAAACTTGAATATTTATTTCATAACATTTTTAAAACCACAACAGAAATACATGCATTAATTACAAAGCATAAACAGCGGACCTGTTTTAATGGAGCGTTAGACAATTGAATGTGGCCCTCTATATGCCTAATTCTTTTCAGAAGAGTGATAACATTCTTTGTACATAACTTTTTTTCAACACGACTTGTTTTAAAAATCGCATGAATAAAGAATAAATAAACTGGATAACCATTGCTCTTTTAATGCACTGTCAACTGCTAATTTCAAAGCAAACACTGCGCAACACGTCCTTGCATCACATAATCAAATTCAGTCAGCTAATAAAGCTTGATCATTTAATGCAATATAACATACCATTTAGTACGAAGCATCAGCCATCTATATAGAAAACATTGACCTGTCCTGTATTGGCAATCTGAAAGACTATAGGAAAAATGTTTGATAGATGCTAGTAGCCTACTTGGATAGGCTTAAACGGAATCCATAAACTAGCCTAAATCAGACTTAAGAGCTTGAAGCTTAAAGTCCGTACTGCTTATTTAAACGTTCGAAAAGAATGTCCTCCAATACCTGCACATTCATTGTAGACCTCAGCGGGGAAAGAAATGTACTTGAGCGTGGCATGGTTGTTGGTGCCAGACGGGCTGGTCTGAGTATTTCACAATCTGCTCAGTTACTGGGATTTTCACGCACAACCATTTCTAGGGTTTACAAAGAATGGTGTGAAAAGGGAAAAACATCCAGGATGCGGCAGTCCTGTGGGCGAAAATGCCTTGTTGATGCTAGAGGTCAGAGGAGAATGGGCCGACTGATTCAAGCTGATAGAAGAGCAACTTTGACTGAAATAACCACTCGTAACAACAGAGGTATGCAGCAAAGCATTTGTGAAGCCACAACACACACAACCTTGAGGCGGATGGGCTACAACAGCAGAAGACCCCACCGGGTACCACTCATCTCCACTACAAATAGGAAAAAGAGGCTACAATTTGCACGAGCTCACCAAAATTGGACCGTTGAAGACTGGAAAAATGTTGCCTGGTCTGATGAGTCTCGATTTCTGTTGAGACATTCAGATGGTAGAGTCAGAATTTGGCGTAAACCGAATGAGAACATGGATCCATCATGCCTTGTTACCACTGTGCAGGCTGGTGGTGGTGGTGTAATGGTGTGGGGGATGTTTTCTTGGCACACTTTAGGCCCCTTAGTGCCAATTGGGCATGGTTTAAATGCCACGGCCTACCTGAGCATTGTTTCTGTCCATGTCCATCCCTTTATGATCACCATGCACCCATCGTCTGATGGCTACTTCCAGCAGGATAATGCACCGTGTCACAAAGCTTGAATCATTTCAAATTGGTTTCTTGAACATGACAATGAGTTCACTGTACTAAAATGGCCCCCACAGTCACCAGATCTCAACCCAATAGAGCATCTTTGGGATGTGGTGGAACGGGAGCTTCGTGCCCTGGATGTGCATCCCACAAATCTCCATCAACTGCAAGATGCTATCCTATGAATATGGGCCAACATTTCTAAAGAATGCTTTCAGCACCTTGTTGAATCAATGCCACGTAGAATTAAGGCAGTTCTGAAGGCGGCGGGGTCAAACACAGTATTAGTATGGTGTTCCTAATAATCCTTTAGGAGAGTGTATATGAAAGTAAGTGACCGGAGAACTGGGAGAAGAATAGAGTGCACTATATAGTTACGATATAATGTGTATCTGATATGAATAAAAGACGTAGTCAAATTATAACTGTCTGAAAGGATTGTCATTGCCACTATAGACATTAGTGTGTGTTTTTTGCTTGTAATTATGTGCGTTTAAATGTCTTAAACCTAAAATAAACATGTGGTTGAAAACACTGAATAGTTGTGATATGTGACGAGTGTTGAGCGCGTCTGTCTCTGGCTCGGCGCCAGCCAAAGCGCAAAAGCACATTTGAATTTAAGTGATTTGGTCCGGTTACGTACTGGTTATGGTTTCGGTACACAACCCTATTTGTAACCATGTCAATCGGAATGAATTGGCCAGATCGGATTCAAATTTTATTCGGATTGTAAGGTGTGGTTTATTCCTTTTATAATCCGATCAAGAATGCATGTAAACACTTGATCGGATTGAAAACCGAAACTGGAGAGTTGTGCAATGACATAGAAATTGCGTAATGACGCGTGGAACGAGCTGTTCTTCCTGTTATATAAAGTGTCATAAATGAGTGTCCTGTCATTCTGAAATTCTCTTTCCACTCATCATCTGTGAAGTGGAGCAGGATAACGTCCCACTAGTCCTTGTTTTCCAAATCTCATCCACAGACGACTGGTTTTGGGCGGCGGGAATGGGTGTTTTTTTAGGTTGATAAATATAAGCAGCATGGCATCACGGTTCATGTGCTCGTTGTTGCCTAATTAGGAGCCGAAATACATACATATTAAGTCTTAAAGGAGGATGGTTAGAACGCAACAACAGCGGGAAACTGTATATTCGTGCAGTGTACGCCAAAAGATTAAATCCGGTCAGAAGCTTGTGAAATATAAACGCACACATCAACCCGATCACCGATTTATTTAGCGTTTATGTATACCAGGGGTGTCCAAACTCTGTCCTGGAGGGCCGCTGTCCTGCAGTTTAGTTCCAGCTTGCCTCAACACACCTGCTGGAAGTTTCTAGTATGCCTAGTAAGACCTTGATTAGCTGGTTCAGCTGTGTTTCATTGGGGTTGGAGCTAAACTCTGCAGGACATTGGCCCTCCAGGAGCAGGATTGGACACCCCTGATGTAAACACTACACTCAGATTCATCAATCGGAATTAAGTAATTCAGATTGATGCAAAAATTGTCCATGTAAACGTAGCTAGTCTGATTCATCAACCGGTCATTCACAATTTTGTGAACTGAATCAACTGATTCTTCGAAAAGATCTGATTTAAATTATGAATCGTGCATCACTATTTCTCCTGAACTCTGATGAATGAGAGAGATTTTCAATAAACAACTCACACAAAGCAATCATGTGACTTCAGAAGATTTACAATACAGCACGCGAGTCGCATAGATAACTTTTATGGTGCTTTTGTGTCGTGTTTAGAGCTTGAAAGCCTGCGTTCCTATTCATTATTATTGCGTGGAAAAATGACCAATACAATTCTCCTCAGTTGTTCCATGAAAGAAAGAAAGAGATGAGAGCAAGTCAATGGATTGCCATTTTTGGGTGAACTATTTCTTTTATGCTAGCCAATATCAAAGATGTTATTAAATCTGGAAAAGAAGGCGAAAAAAAAATCAATTTCTACTTAAAAATAACACGTCTTCCATCTTGTGCTGCACATACAAATCAATTAATCTCTCAAAGAACGTGTTTTAGTGTTTTTCGTGGCCCTTTTTCTGAATGGGATTGTGTCCGCGTCTCTCTGATGATCTAATTGAACAGTTTGGCGGCAGTCAGTCTTGTCCTATTTCTTTTACTGGCCCAATAAAATATGGAGGCAGTGCGTATTTCACCACATTAATACACAGATGTATGAAGCCTGGAGTCTGTTCAAGAATCGTTGGCATCATGTGAATCACACCCCCTGCTGGTTTGTTGGGGATATACAGGTCACATCAGTACAGTAGAGATATCTGGGTGACAGCATTAACTGGTACAGATTTGCACGAAATCAACTAATAAAACTAGAAACATACTAATTTATACAATATTTCCAAGCTTGAGTCGACAACAGTGACAAACTACAGCATTTGACTAAATATTTTGCTACAAAATGCAAAGGGATCAAAATGAATTCACTCAAATAAATCAGACTTATTCTACGTTTGATCATTGATTTGATAGTTTCAATAGTTTATTTCTTTAGTTCTGTAGATATAATCTATAATAGTTTCATTATTTTTAAAACAAGTACATTGTAGTTGTAAATGTGAGCATGCATTTACTCACTTGCACAAAAACAGTATTCAGTATTCTTAAAAATAAATAAAATCAGTGAAAATGCAAAATCAGAATACTACGCAAACCTCCAATAATTAAATATAACTAATATTTTTATGCATATAGTACAGTAGGTGTGCACTTTATTATGCTGCTTGCTTTTTGCTACTGTGTGCAATAGTGTAATTATTTTATTTATGCTTATATATTTATTTTCACCACTGAACTCTTTTTCTTTTCTTGTTCTACCTCACCTGTTTTTGCTATTTGTTAAATATAGTTTTTTTTTTTGTTCAATAAATGTTCCTTTTTTTTAAATTGAGACTTGTAAAATTATCATCATGATCATTGTGTCCTTTTTATGATGTAAATTGAGGGAGCAAAAGCAGTATCGGCTCCAGATATCGGCTCAAGAAAATCGGCAGCCTGTATTGGTCATCGGCGAAGGCTGATGAAAAAAAAACCAGTCATCGGCACTAAAAAATCCATATCGGTCGATCCCTAAAGTGGGGTCTACGTTTTTTTACAATTTGTGAGCATTAGTCAGCCGCCAATCGGTCTGTGTGTCGCTGCGTGAAGTCGAACAAGCCTAAATTATAAGCCATGTGCTCACAAAGACAAGACGGGATTGCAAAAATACTAACTCGCTTCCGCATTTTGGCCTATAAAAGGTCATATCTGCACCACTCTATAGTTATAGGAACTATGAAAATGTTCCTCTGGTTCAAAAGCCCCTATGCTGTTTGGTGTTTATTCTCTTAATTTGTCATTCAGATCAAATAAGTCACTAAAGAGATTTCTATTCTTCAGGAATATTAGACCACATGCAGTGTTCAATCTGAAAATAAGAGAACCTTGGTTTGACCAGATAACAACAAAAAAAATAACCTTTGTCTTCCCTATTTAGCCGTTGTGTTCTTTAAGTTGTCTCACAAGACAACATAATAAGCATCCTCTGAGATCTGCTGACTGGAGACGTCTGGAAACATCCTTTACCAAGGCACCCGCTTGTGAAATAAAGGGGTTAATGATGTTTTTATCTCTCTCTCCTTCTCTTTCTGTAGCTATCTAACTGATCTGGATCGTATCTCCGAGTCAAACTACCTTCCCACCCAGCAGGATGTTCTGAGGGTTCGAATCCCGACCACAGGGATTATTGAATACCCGTTCGACCTTCAAAGCATCATTTTCAGGTAGAGGACACAGGGCAATTATTCATCAGCTTTCATTTGAAATTTAGGAAATTGATTTTTTTTTTTGTCTCACTGAATGTAGGTTAGCATTGAGAATACATCCACGCTGGGGAGTTATTAATATTTTCGACTTTCTAGTGTGACCTATAAAGATCCAGTCACACTCCACATCAGTCAAAGTTGTCTTGGTTGCATTTTTCTATTGATTTGTTTGTCTTTATTGAGCCATCAAAAACATTTCCAGTTTTCTCTTGAGAGAGAAGCGCTCTTGTCGGCTGAAGCACAAATTTAAATGAGCATTAAAGTTTGTTTTATGTTTTTAAAGGACATCTCTTTTGCTCACAAAGCATGCTCATTTTATTGCTCAAAAATACAGTAATATTGTGAAATAATATTTCATTTTAAATATCTTCTATTTGAATATGTTGTAAAATGTAATTTATTCATGTGATGCAAAGCTGAATTTTCAGCATCATTATATATATATGACCATTATATTTTAAAGAGGTTTATTTTTCATGGCCGCAGTGCGAATTGCCAGTAAAAAGGACTGCCATCTGGTCGCTGTGGTCAAACGAATGCGCAAGTGGTAAATTGTAATCCCACCATGGTTAGCATTTACCAACTTCTGCAAATCTAATTTCTTGCATTTGAAACTTGAAGCACTTCTCATGTTATTGCTTCCTCATTTGTAAGTCGCTTTGAATAAAAGCCAAATGAATACATGTGTATGTAAATCAGTGAGGGCAAACATCGTATAATGTAATTAATATTCATGACTCAAGGGTGTGGCCTATGTAGACAAAAACTAGCTCAATAAAACTAAAGTTCAATATAAATGAGCGTTTGCAAAAGAATATGTTAGTGTTAACCCAATTGTGCCCAAATTTTTCTGAATGGTTTCATGCACATAGTCATGTTAATAGTGGTCTATGCGAACATGTTCTGCGTATATTTTCCCCAGGTTTTCGTTTTTTTTTTTTCTTGAAAATCGTATCTAAATGTGCGGCGACTTTTGTTGCCGGTGGGCAAATATGTTGTATGCCCCCCTTCAGTGTCAAATTTGACTAGGAGGAGAACATTTGGCATCTAACTCAAAATCTCAATCTTTATTCATAAACAAATTTATTGTGTATAAAAGTCGAAGAACATTCGATGCAAACTCAAAAAAGCTGCATCTATCTTATAATCTGTTGAATATGAAAACACAACAAACAACAAATACATTTGTCTTAAAGTGGTGGAACATAGTGCAGAACAAAGTTCAGCCATTAAGTTGCCCCAACAGGGCATTGTGTATCAAAAAAGTTAAATAAAATAAATTAATAGAACAAAAATATATATAATATAACAAAAAAAAAATATAAACAAAAATAGTCCCATAGTATTCAATGGCTGACTGTAGTAGGTGATTTCATATAATAATGTGATTGTAAACTCATTACTTGTCTGAATTTCCACATTATAATGGAATCATAAGCTACTAGTCATAAAAAGTTACCGATTATACTGAAACGCATCCACTCTAAACTGGATGAAGGGTCCTCAATATTTGGGCCCTTACAAGACATAATATCATAAAATATGATATTTTTCCCTATCGAGTTAAGGTCTACTGTACAGTAGAGATGTCAGTTAAAGGGTTAAGTTATTTTTTAAGTGAGATATTATGAAAGCAAAAAGCCCTAAAGAGCGAAAGTCTTGATTTATTAACCTGTTAACACAGTATACCCCATTTCCCAATTGTATGTACTTACAAGTCATTTGCCATAGTTGCTGCTTGGACTTTTGACTAAGTGTACAAAAAACTATAGATCTCTTGTTTTGTTTGGATGATTCTAGAGACCTTCACGATTATGTAGATATATATGTCAACAAAAAATACTTATTAGTAACATGAAAATAACCTTTTTTTTTGGGAGGGTTTGCCTTCGTTATGCTTCCTGGAAGTAGGGGTAGGAAGTTGGCAGCCTCATGTGACAGGAAGGAAGTTAATACCTTTTTTTTTCTCTTGAAATCCTTTATTTGGTTGTTTGCTTACGTGTCATTGAGATTAAAAACATGGATAATATCTAGAAAAATACTTACGAAAGGAAAATGACAACTATACACGGCGGCAACTATAGTTGCCGGTTGGTTTAAATGGGTTAAATATGTGCATTTTTCAGTAACCTAGATTTATAGTTTTTGCAACAGCGTTTTAGGCCTAATTATTGAACTTTCATGACAAAATTGCTTGTTTAAGGAAAGTTTTAGTATCCAGTGCAGCTACACATCTCTCATGCTTATGAAAAGACGCTGATGAGATTCACAGCGTGTTTTTGAATCGTTCTTATGTGCGTGATATGAAAATTCATCACAACACACACGAGAGATTATTTCTGCTCTCTTTGCCATATTGACTCCATAAATGATTACCATCAGCTCTGTGGTTGTTAATCTCAGTAAAACTGTCTTAAACCCACACGCACCTCGTGTCCAGCTTCCCGGAAGAGGAAAAAAAAACGAGTGCGCACGGCCATCTCTCAATCTTTTTACATCTCTCTCTCTCTCTCTCTCTCTCTCTCTCTCTCTCTCTTTTCTCTCTCTCTCTCTCTCTCTCTCTCTCGCTCTGTCTGTCCTCCTGCCAAAGTTCGCTAAGTGCGGAGTGAATGTGGAGACTCGTCCTACATTAAAGAGCGTGTGTATGTTCAGAAGTAGGTCACCGAGCCCCTGGCTGAAGGAAATGAGGACGCTTCTATCTGAAGGAGCTTTATTTTGGGCAGCCAATCCTAGAGGGCTTCATTTATCAAAGGCCCCTCTGTGAACTGCTGGCTCAGGACTGGAGCTCTGACTCCACTAGGGGGCGCCGCGTGAACCCCAAAATCAGTGCTGGATTAACAGCGCCATTCAGACTGCACACATTCAGCAGGTTACTGAAATCTAGGTCTACGGGTATGTTCAGAATAGCATGCTAGTGTACTACTTGTATTGTTTGCGCATTATGCATATGCACAGTACCTTTATTGACTCATTAGATCAGGGGTCTCCAAACTCGGTCCTGGAGGGCCACTGTCCTGCAGAGTTTAGCTCCAACCCCAATTAAACACACCTGAACATGCTAATCAGTGTCTAACTAGGGCCTTGTAAGACACTTATTAGCTGGTTCAGGTGTGTTTATTTGGGGTTGGAGCTAAACTGTGCAGGACAGTGGCCCTCCAGGACCGAGTTTGAAGACCCCTGCATTAGATGATATATTTTTTATTTGCAAAATGATTTTTGGACTGGATTTAACACGCTACATAATAAGGGTCAAGTGACAACAGTGGTGCATTCATTTGGCATAGTTTGAATGTATTTATTTAAATAGTAGCTATACAGTATGTATTGCATGGTATGCATAAAGTATTCTGTATTTTTATTGCATGCATGCATACTGCATACTACAATGTATCCAGTATATGAACGCATATAATGTATACTGCCTACAATTTTTTAAAGAGTATGTAAAACAGAAAAAATGTGCATTATGCAATGATAAACAAGCAGCACTATGCTATGTTGTTTTCACAATACCTCACTATGATTCAGGACATCCAGCTGTAATCTCTCAAGGAGGAGAGAAAGGTGTCAAGATGTCGCTTTCACTTGAAACTGTTAATTCAGGTTGAGCGCATTGCATTATGGGATACATATGCAGCGTGTTCTGGTGGTGTGCTGTGCATTTTAGCATGCTCACAATGTCCTTCCGTGCATACGGAAGATTTGCATACTGTGTGAACAGTATAATCATGAATTATTAATGCATATAATGTCTGAAACCAATCAATAATGCAAACGCTCGCTCTCTTTGTCTTTCAGGATGGTTGATGTAGGCGGTCAGAGGTCAGAGCGCAGGAAGTGGATCCACTGTTTTGAGAATGTGACGTCCATCATGTTCCTGGTGGCTCTGAGCGAGTACGATCAGGTTCTGGTGGAATCGGACAATGAGGTGAGCAGCTCTCAATCCGCCACACTGCTTTATTTTACTATTGATGTGTTTGCCTTTACCTTGCTGTGACGGCTGGTGTTTAGTATTTCTTCTGGGAGTTTTTTGTATTTTCTGGACATTTCTGGACAACTATGTAGCCAACTACAGTTTCAAATATTTGTAATTGCAAACTGCCTACTATTTTACAGACCGTAAAAAAGCTTGTTTTACATAAAAGAAAATCATGAAAGATGTATAAGAAATAAAAATATCAGTACATATATATGTATATATATATATATATTGTCGCACTGTTTATATTTTGGCTTTAAATGTGGTAATAAACTTGCATGTGTCAATTAATTAGGGATGCACTGATATGAAAATTTTGTCCGATACCGATAATTCTTTATATTTGAAGGCCGATAACTCTAAATACACATTTTGATAAACTTTGAGAGCCTAATTGCAAAAACAAAAGGCTCATCATTAAAAGCCATGACCCAAACACTTCAACATAAATCAAACATACAATACAAGAGCCTAGTTGTAAGATTCCTTAAAGGGTTAGTTCACCTAAAAATGAAAATAATGTCATTTATTCCTCACCCTCATGCCGTTCCACACCCGTAAGACCTTCGTTCATCTTCGGAACACAAATGAAGATATTTTTGTTGAAATCCGAAGGCCTGCATAGGGATCAATGTAATTTACACTCACAAGATCCATTAATGTACAAAAAACATTTAAATCAGTCCATGTGAGTACAGTGGTATAATATTAATATTATAAAGCGCAGAGAATATTTTCGAATCAGCGAGTCCAATCCTGATTTGGATCGCGTGTCAAACCACCAAACTGCTGATAACACGTGACTTTGGCGCTCCGAACCACTGAATCGACTCACTGATTCGTTTCCGCTCCAAAGCTTCATGCAGCAGTGTTTTGAAATCGGTTATCACTATATAAGTCGTTATTTCGTTTTTTTTGCCGCACAAAAAATATTCTGGTCGCTTTATAATATTAATATTGAACCACTGTATTCACATGGACTGATTTAAATATGTTTTAAGTACATTAATGGATCTTGTGGATTAATGGAGTGTAAATTACATTGACGCCTATGCAGGCCTCACTGAGCCTTCGGATTTCAACAAAAATATCTTAATTTGTGTTCCGAAGATGAACGAAGGTCTTACGGGTGTGGAACGGCATGAGGGTGAGGAATAAATGACATTATTTTCATTTTTGGGTGAACTAACCCTTAAACTTTTAAAATTGATTTTACACTTCTATGCAGGCGTGAATTAACGCAGGGGCCCCGGATTGGCCAGACATTTTTTTTATTATTTAAAATCTACTTGAGCGCGAACAAAAAAAGACCCTCATCGGCCCATAAAAAACAATAAGCAGGTGATTGAAATAAGCTGCTCCTACGGCCAACTTACTTTATTTTAAAAAAAAAATGGTAACACTTTACAATAAGGTTTCATTTTTGTTAGCATTAGTTAACATAAAACAACTAAGGAGGATGAACAATACTTCTACAGGATTTATTCATCTTAGTTCATGTTAATCTCAACATTTTCAGATCCAGCATTGTATCTGTTAACATTAGGTAATGTGTGAACTGTGAACTAACATGAACACAAAAATTGTATTACTAACATAACCAAAGGTTATTGCTCTCTGTTTGTTCATGTTAGTTAATGCATTAACAAATGACACCACATTTGTAAAGTATTACCAGAAATTCTATTGCCTAGCAAAAGATACAAATAAAATACCTAATATTAAAATTAAAAGTGGATAAAAATAGTACGACTCACTTCATCTGATATTTGTCAGATCAACCATCTGCATGTTTCAATGACATTATGTAATGAAATCATGTTTTGGAGGCAAAAAAAGGTCAATATTTTTCGATTCTAATAATTGTGGCCACCACTGTAAATATATATATAGGCTATATTTCACTGTGCAGCTTGAAATATAAAATGATCCATTCTTTTTATTTGTATGTGTTCAGAATCGTATGGAGGAGAGCAAGGCTCTGTTCAGGACAATAATCACATATCCATGGTTCCAAAACTCCTCTGTCATCCTCTTCCTCAACAAGAAGGACCTGCTGGAGGAGAAGATCTCCTACTCCCACCTGGTCGACTATTTCCCAGAGTTCGATGGTACTACATCTTCCTGTCGTACAGTGTTTTTCATGTAGACTGGTTTAATGCAGACAGTACCAGTGTATGCATGTGTTTTAGTAGCTGATGATATTATCAGCTTTTTGATGACATGTTTGAAGGAGTATAGAGCACAATGGCAGTAAAAATTCTGTTCAAAATCTCCAAATCGATGTATAAACCTTTCACAACAGATCTGCTATGAGTTCTGAAGTTAAATGACAGAATAAAGCTGTGTAATTTCAACTTTGTAAAGAACATTGTTTTTAATAGCCAGATTTTGGATGAAATACTACATATAATCTTGCAAAATCGCTAATCACAAAAGTCGTTTTTATGATAGTACAGGGTTCCCACGGTCCTGGAAAACAAATGTGTGATTTGAGACACCAGCAGCCATATCACCATGTAGCCCAAGACTGGTTTCCCACTGAAGCTAAGCAGGGTTGAGCCTGGTTAGTACCTGGATGGGAGACCTCCTGGGAAAACTAGGTGACTGCTGGTAGAGGTGTTAGTGAGGCCAGCAGGGGGCGCTCACCCTGTGGTCTGTGTGGGTCCTAACACCCCAGTGATGAGAACACTATAATGTAACAAGCACCGTCCTTCAGATGAGACATTAAACCGAGGTTCTGACTCTCTGTGGTCATTAAAAATCCCAGGATGTCCTTCGGAAAATGAGTAGTGGTGTAACCCCGGCATCCTGCCCAAATTTGCCCATTTGCTCCTATCCATCATGGCCTCCTAATCATCCCCATATATATCGTCTCCTCTCCATCATAAGCTGGTGTGTGGTGGGTGTTCTGGTGCAATATGGCTGGCGTTGCATCATCCAGGTGGATGCTGCACATTGTTGGTGGTTGAGGAGACACCCCCCACCCCCCCCCCCCCTCCTCCTCCATGTAAAGCGCCTTGAGTGCCCAGAAAAGCGATATATAAATGTAACAAATTATTATTTCCAGGCCTAAAAAATGTCAATGTCAAGTTCATAGAATAGTCATGGAAATTGTTATTGCTATGTTCAGTATATTTATATAAACTACACTCTATCATTCAAAAGTTAGGGGTCAGCAAAACATTTTTTAGGAAATTAAAATGAATTCAGCAGGGTTGCATTAAATTGATCAAAAGTGATAGTAAAGATATTTATAATGTTACAAAACAACATATTTAAAATAAATGCAGTTCTTTTGAACTTCCTATTCATCAAATAATCCTGAAAAAGTGTATCAATGTGTCCATAAAAATATTAAGCAACAACTGTTTTTAACTGATAATAATCATAAATGTTTCTTGAGCAGCTAATCAGCATATTAGAATGATTTCTGACAGATCATGTGACACTGAAGACTGGAGTAATGATGCTGAAAATTCAGCTTTGATCCCAGGAATAAATTACATTTTACAATATATTCACATAGAAAACAGTTATTTTAAATTGTAATAATATTTCACAATATTACTATTTTACTGTATTTTTGATCAAATAAATGCAGCCTTTGTGAGCAGAAGAGACTTCTTTCAAAATAAAAACAAATAAAAAAAATCATACTGACCCCTAACCTTTGAACGGTAGTGTATCATGGATGCTATCTCTACCCCATATTCAGTATCACAAATGACTGAAAGAGTTGTGGAAAAAGCATGGAAATTCACTGATCAGTTAGCGTTTGCACTTTATCAATACTCTTTTTGCTCTGAAAACAAGCATTATAATGTAGTGTTTCATCATTCATCCAGGTGAAGAACTTATTGTGAAGTAAAACTAGTAGGATGAACTCCTCCAGGTCTCCTGAAGTCTTTAACTCCATGTACGCATTGTTTTGTAGGGCCCCAGAGGGACGCCCAGGCCGCACGCGAGTTCATCCTGAAGATGTTTGTGGATCTGAACCCTGACAGCGACAAGATCATCTACTCGCATTTCACCTGCGCCACTGACACGGAGAACATCCGCTTCGTGTTCGCGGCGGTGAAAGACACCATCCTGCAGCTAAACCTGAAGGAATACAACCTGGTGTGAGACGTGCGACGAGTCCGACACCGCTCTCACGAATCAGCATAGAACAGGCACCCACAGAGCGTGCGCACACCTACGTCCACACAACACACACACACACATACACACACAGGCATCGTGTACACGTTCAGAAACACACCTTTGATTTCTCTTTCCCAGCTTCCAGAGTTTTTCTCTTTGTGTCCAGCGGAATCATAACGGACGTGTCCTGCATCATCGTTTATTTTTTGTTTGTTTGCCAAAGTCTGTCCGCTCAGCCCCGGCAGATCTCGTCAAAAGGCCTCTTTCCCTTTTATCAAATTTGACCACCGAAACGTGGCTCGGATTTGACAAAGGGCGTTAGACTCCCGGCTCGCCACTGGCAACGTTTGCGTATTTCGAGGAAATGTTGGATTGGCGGAGCTACGATGAGAATGATCTGTGATGCGCTGGCCTGAAAAACTGGAAGTGACGTTCCTTCCTCTTCCTGTACTATCACTCGCTCCAATCACGTCATCTGCTCCGAGTGTTCCTCGGGAATTCTGCCTGGATGAATGGAAAAACGAGGCGTTCACAGCCCTGCAAAAAGACGAAAAAAAACCGACTTTAAAAAAAAATCACAACATATTTACATACTTGTACATGAACACATGGACTAGTGCTGTGGTGCCAGAAGTTCCGAATTGGATCCTTCTAGAATTCCGAGGATTCCGTCGGATTCCAGAATCCAGTGGGTTCCAGCGGGTTCCACTGATGGTGTGGAGAACCTTTCACTCGCAGAGATGATTCTCTCGACGAGGCTAGTCTTCAACTCGCATCGATGAATGTAAACTTCATGTGAGAGCATCGCAAATGCAAAAAAATGAAAAAATCGACAAAAGATCCAGAAAAAAAAACGATAATGAACGAAAATAGTGTAAGAATGCCTATATAAGCAAAAAGCACGCGAGGGAGAGATTAAATAAATCTGTGTATATTGCTGAGATGATCATTTTAAAAACTTTGTAATGATAAGTAACTATAGCTTCTTCTACTGCTACAGAATATAAAGTAAATTATAACAGCAGTCGAGTTAATGATGGGTAAGAGACGGCGTTAAGGATTTTTAAATGTGCGCGAAACAGGATTATACACATACGATAGGTATTGTTCTGCAGATTTCCACATTTAGAGTTGAAAATGATTGCATTGCTTCCTTCCCCCATGGTTGTTATCTTTTATCTTCCTTCCCGGTTTCGTTTCAACTTTGCGATCTGATAAATTAGTGCGCAATTCTCTTTTTTACAGATACTTTATCAATTCAGAATCCCGAGCCGTAGACTTGCGGGTATCGTCGTCATCCGGCGGCTCAGATGCACACTATCCATTATTGTTTTGTTTTTTATTATCGTCATAACGTACATTTTTCGGTCAAGAATTTCGAAGCGAAATTCCGGTGGGAACGTGGGAGGACGAGGAAAGCATTTATGCGCTGAAGTTAATTGATTGTGTATATTTATATTTGTAAATACGTATACACATTATTGCTTATGTACAAAACGTCTGTGGTACACTATCTTTGGCAAAAAAAGAGAAAAAAAATCACTTTTTCGTAATTGTGTACGGTTCTGTTGGTTTTCTTATGAATTACAATATTATTGATACTGTGATTCTTCGTTTTAATTTTTTGATTTTTCTTTTTTTGGTCACTATGAATACGTCAAATGATAAACACATAGTAACGCGTGGAGGACGAATGTGGTTTTAAAAATCAACGCGCGCGGTTATGATAAGCAATAGTCTGAGAAAACCTAGAGCGTTTGGAAACATCGGAGAGGGATAGCGAAAAGGCCTTCTCTACGGTGTGAATGTTATATGCGATATAAAAAAAAAAGATTTTTAAGCAAAAGAAAAGATTAATTAAATAAAGAACAGTTTATTTATATAATTTATGGACCAGATCTGAAGTTGTTGATAATTTGAATGCTATTGTTTCCTCTTTCCTATTTGAAGCACTCCCATGTTATGAGACAGAAATAGGAGACTAGTGTCTGTACTGCTGTATAAACCTCCGTTATGGATACAAAATGATCAGTTTTTATTCTTTTTTTTATTTTCTATTTTAATTTTCTCCCCAAGCACACAATATATTGTCTATAAATATATTTCCCTAACCACACTTTTCACTTTCCTACAGATTTTTTTTATTTTTTTTATATATATATATATATATATATATATATATATATATATATATATATATATATATATATATATATATATATGTATATATATATATATATATATATATATATATATGTATATATATATATATATATATGTATATATATATATATATATATAGTTCAATTTCCAAATGATGTTTAGGTGAAGTGCTTAAAAACAAACATAGGAAATGTACCATATGAAAATAGACAGCTTTTTATCTGTGATTGAAGATCTGTTTGGTCGACGCTTGCAAGTAGTGACTTTTTCTTTCCATTTGATTTGAATTTCTTTCTAAATTCACAGCTCGTTTCCTTCATTGTGTATGTGATGCACAGATAGAAAAAAAAAGTGTTCTACGGTTCTTTTACAGTTGATATTTTATACAGGTGATGTTTCATTCATTTTCATCAAGGGCTACGAAAAACATGCCACATGAAAACCAGAAGCGATTGGTGTGATTCGGTACCAAGAGAAACCATCAGTTTAAGCAGATTCAGAAATGCACCCATTCCACCAAACGCTCATGCATTATTCATTATTATGATCACTTTTGCCGCCATGCATCCGAGTTCATCACTTGCCACGTTCGTACTAGAGAAGCATTCCCAATTGCTTTTTTTGATGGATATAAAACCTGACGTGATATTTGTAAACTGAACCCGTGTAATTCAGTGTTTAAGTGGGGTTTGGAAATGTCGCAGCATTTTGTAAATCCTGCAGTGTTTTTGTAGTGAGTTAGATTTGAAGACACTGAAGCAAATCGTGGCCATTGAGCACTTAATCATCTAACACACCATCGTATTGACGCATGTCTTGCGCATGTTTTACACCAGATGCGATCCATGAGGCTGTCTACACTAGACGTGTTGCAAAATCCATTTGTTCTTTGTGTTAGAAGTTGCGCGAGCGCTTGAAGTATGTCTGTAACAAACTTCGGTGATAATGGAAGGAGGAGGAGGCGGGAACTGGCGGACGATCAATGTAAAGTTTAATGTCACGATAAACAAACAAAGCGAAAGTAAAGCAACAGCCCTTCATGGTAGACTGCCGCATATAAACATAATAGTCCAGGCCTGGTCCTCTCTCGTCACTCCTCCTTTTATCCTCCCGGAGCTCCTCCGTGAGAGTCGAGACCGGTGTGGCGCGCAGGTGACGCTCATTACCCCTAGTGATGGGTCGATCGTAAATGACTCGTTAATTTTTGTACAAATCTTTTAATATGACTCCGGAATAACGAGTTGTTCGTTCATCCCGTGACAGCCCCGTAGAAGCTATGTTGTCGTTACCGGAAAGAGAAAGGATTAGTTCACCTCCCGAGTCATTTTTGAACGAATCTTTTAATATGACTCCGGAATAACGAGTTGTTCGTTCATCTCGTGACAACCCCATAGAGGCTATGTTATCGTTACCGGAAAGAGAAATGATTAGTTCACCTCCCGAGTCATTTTTGAACTAATCTCTAATATGACTCCGGAATAACGAGTTGTCTCAGAGAGTGATTCGTTCATTTTGTGTTGACCACATCTTGTAGGTCCTGAACAGGAAACAGAAATGATTAGTTCACCTCTCAAGTCTTTGGGTTTGGGTCCGAGTCGTTTGTTCATCCCATGACCGCCCCATAGAGGCTATGCTGTCTGTACCGGAAGGAAAAAAGGATTAGTTCACCTCTCAAGTCTTCGGGTCTGATTCGGAGTCATTCTGTTTCTCATAATTTGGCTTTGGTTGCATTATAGTTTTTTTTCTTATTCAAAATGTTATCAACAACATCTGAGTTGATGACTTGGGGAATTTGGCCATTACCATGTGACATTTGAATTATATTCTGCTGAAATGACTTGTTCATTTTGATGAACGAGATTCAAAGATCCGAGTCAGGAAATTGATCCAAACTTCCCATCACTAATTAGCACTTGCAGCACCGGCCTCGCTCCGTTCCCGTGGCTCTCGCCCCCGCCCTGCTTGCCACAACGTCAGAAATAGAAGGGGGCGTCAGTTTACTGTCGGGATTTTGTTGTGTCGCATCCAGTGTAGACAGCATCACTTTTTATAATGGGTTCTATTTGCGTGTCGTGCCGCTCGCATCTGGTGTTCGTTTACTGCGACTGCCGAAATTACGGCTCTGCTCACTATGACAGTGTGTTGCTTTTTTTGTATCTGCGGTTCGAAAGCTTACGATTGCAAGAAGGGCGCATTATTCGGCGTAACTTTGATCGTTCTTTTTGGTTTTTTTTTTTTTTTTGCCACGAGGCAAATGCCTAGAAGCGCTTCGAGCCGCAGGGCGACCGTTTGAGCTACACATTGATAAATGTGCCAGTTTTGACGTTCCCTCAAGAACCTCTACCTCTGTGAACCGTGTGGTGTTTTTTGGGGCATTTTAGGATTGGTAGTCACGTGACAAGCACACTTCTTTTGTCAGTAGGGCACAGTCGACGAGGTTTGGAAGCAGAACTTTGCCAATGACCTGCATGTTTTTGTGCTCAGCAGTAAATCGAAACCTTCCTCAGGTCAAATGTTCTTCGTTGGCCAACTAGCAAGCGGTAAATGGAAAATAGCTTCCGTCCCGATGTTGGCAAGAGAATCGATCGCCTGCGGCTTTCTATTTCGGTTCGGAAGCGGACGGGTGAATAGACATATCGGTTATGAAGGCTTTGGCTGTTCTCAAAGGCATCTGGCAAACAATACCGTGCACAAATACAGAAACGCAGATGCTTGACCCAATGCATTGCAAACATTTGGTGCAAACAGACTGCATTGCCCTGGCAGTAGCAACACTCAGTCCTCAAGAGGGCGCTAGAGTTCCCTTCAAATGCCTGTGCCATTAAACCAGATGTTATTATTCCTGAAAAGGGAATTTGGCTGTTGAAGATGCTATTGTTCGAACCGAATTCTCAGTATTCGCTTCATTTCAGAGACTCAAAAATGAATCGTATGCATTCCTGTAAGAATGTAGGCACCTAAAGATGAATCCATGATGGTTGCGATTTGATTCAGTGATTCATTGCGATGAAAATATGAATCTTGTGGGATGCTCCTTTTGTTGACATCGAGTCAGACAGTTGTGTTATTTCCATGTAAGTATGTTGACTGGTACGGTTGGATGCATCTGCGTGGTGGATGGTCAAATGGTTGAAGTTTTGACCCAGGGAAAGAGTCATTTCCTCCCCTTTTCTTTTATTGTAATACATTACCTAAAAACTGTCATGTCCAGGACCACTTTTAATATTTTCTCTGTTTTTGTTCTGACAGGATTATCATGTACATTTGATTTGGATTTTCTCTCTCAGTCTTTCTCTGCTTCTTTTTGCCCTTTTATTTTGTCAATATACCAAAATGTAAATGTTGTATAATATCGTGCGTGCCAATCCCCTTCTCTGAGACTGACTCATAACAAGTGCCAATTGTTGTCCAAATCACATGCGGACCGTGAAATTAGACACGGCTCCCTTTTAAAAACGAGTAAAACACTAAATAAGAGAGTAAACGGATTTACTTTGTGTTTAAGGTAGAAGATAAACTGCTGTTTTTCTCTTTTCCTTTTCTTTTTTGTTGAAAGGAATTGTAATTATTAAGGCATGTGCTCTTTGTCCAGGTGGGAGTTTTGGGCTCAGACAAACGTCGAAATCCTCGAGACGAGGAAACATAGTGGACATTTTATTTTACAACATTCTCGCCATATTTTTGTTGTTGTTTTTATTTGTATTTGTTTCATTTCAACCACTGTTGCCTGAACCTCATTCAAACATGGAAATGATTTTCATAACCGCCTTCTAAAAAAAGAAAAATTATAAAGTATCTGTTTTAAATTTAAATAAATTTGTTCCTATACTTGCTGATTGTCTTGTAACTTGTTTTCTTTGCAGTGCCTGAAATGATGAAGTGTTAAAAAGTGTTTTTTCTGTTTTATCTACATTATAAATTCAGCACAGAAGTCTATTATGCCCTTTATTTTAAATTATTTGCCAAATATGGTTGGGTTTTTTGCCCAGAAGGGGCACAAAAATTCCCTACCAGCTAAAGTATCTAAAACTTAAAGGATTAGTTCACCCAAAATCATAAAACTAATCCATATGAATTGAACGGTTTAGTCCAAATTTTCTCGACTCAATGGCTTTATATGATGAACAGATTGAATTTAGGCTTTTATTCACTTATAAACATTCATCAACTCACACATCAGTTGTGGTAAACAGAAGCTCAAGCATGTTCGCTTGAAGTGCGAGAACCAATGAGGTTCATTCTCGTGTTACGCATCACGTTTGAGCTTCAGCAAGAACCAATGAGGTTCATTCTCGTGTTACGCATCACGTTTGAGCTTCTGCAAAAACCAATGAGGTTCATTCTCGTGTTACGCATCACATTTGTGCTTCAGCAAGAACCAATGAGGTTCATTCCTCGTGTTACGCATCACGTTTGAGCTTCAGCAAGAACCAATGAGGTTCATTCTCGTGTTACGCATCACATTTGTGCTTCAGCAAGAACCAATGAGGTTAATTCGTGTTACGCATCACGTTTGAGCTTCTGCAAGAACCAATGAGGTTAATTCTCGCGTTACGCATCACGTTTGAGCTTCTGCAAGAACCAATGAGGTTCATTCTCGCGTTACGCATCACGTTTGAGCTTCTGCAAGAACCAATGAGGTTCATTCTCATGTTACGCATCACGTTTGAGCTTCAGCAAGAACCAATGAGGTTCATTCTCGTGTTACGCATCACGTTTGAGCTTCTGCGAGAACCAATGAGGTTCATTCTCGTGTTACGCATCACGTTTGAGCTTCAGCGAGAACCAATGAGGTTCATTCTCGTGTTACGCATCACGTTTGAGCTTCTGCAAGAACCAATGAGGTTAATTCTCGTGTTACGCATCACGTTTGAGCTTCTGCAAGAACCAATGAGGTTCATTCTCGTGTTACGCATCACGTTTGAGCTTCAGCGAGAACCAATGAGGTTCATTCTCGTGTTACGCATCACGTTTGAGCTTCAGCGAGAACCAATGAGGTTCATTCTCGTGTTACGCATCACGTTTGAACTTCAGCAAGAACCAATGAGGTTCATTCTCGTGTAACGCATCACGTTTGAGCTTCAGCAAGAACCAATGAGGTTCATTCTCGTGTTACGCATCACGTTTGAACTTCAGCAAGAACCAATGAGGTTCATTCTCGTGTAACGCATCACGTTTGAGCTTCAGCAAGAACCAATGAGGTTCATTGGTTGTGTTATAAGCAGGTTTGGTTTAGCTTCAGTTTATATGTGAAAAAAAAATCTCAATTCAATTTTTTCATCATATAAAGCGATTGAATCTCTTCAGAAAAGTTCAATTTCGGCCTCAATTTATAAGGATTCGTTTTACGATCTCTTTATGAACTTTTTGAAGCGTCAAAGTGGGAGTTGCATAGCTGTCAATGGAGGGACAGAAATCTCTCCGATTTCATCAAAAATATCTTTTGTGTTCTGAAGATGAGCATTTCTTACAGGTTTGCAAAGACATGAGGGTGAGTAATTAATGACAGAATTAATTACACATTTTTGGGTGAACTGTCCTTTTAAAAACACCTTGTAGGGGGAATGTAATTAATTTACAATTGTTTTAAACAGTGGTTTAATGCATTGTTCATAATTGATTGGCCTTTTTTTAAGTTGTTTGATGTGCATTAGGTAGTGTTTGTAGTAATGCTGAAAATAAACCCAACACACAAAAAAATGATACACAAGCAAAAATGCTTTTTTTTTATTGTATATATATTTCATCATAATATTGTTCTTTGCAATATTATATCATATTATTATATTGTATTAACCACTGGATACCGTCTTTAATACTCCAGGAATATGTCTGGTCTGAGATAGTAATAAATAACATGTTCACTACAGTGGAAATGGTCCCAAGGGTGCAGTTGCCTTTATTGCAGGTTGGAGTCGCTGTGCATTGACCGGGAACAAAAGCAGCGCAATTCCAACACCTTCCACCGACAGACACTTCCGGTGTTACTGTTATTTCATCCATTTGACATCTTAAAATGGGCCTACTGAGCGCCACCTTAAATCCCGCATGCGAACGCACCAAGGTACAAATCCTACTACGGTAAAGGCTTGTCTTATGAATATTAATGACGCAACATGACGTTCACCCGGTAGGCCCGTCTGATTGGCTGCAAAGCGAACGCTTATATTTATGTGTTACCTTTTAAGTACCAAACAGGCCTCGTTATAAAATTGGCTGTAGAGATACAAGCTTAAAATAATGAATACAAGTAGATTCTCAAAATCTTCCAAGTACACCTAAATATGAATCGTTTATTTGAAGGACATTTAATACATATGCAGTCACTGTAAAACACCACGTATTCATTTTGAAGTGTTAAGTGGGTGTCACTGTGTAAAAACGTTCGCAAAAGTGGGAGGTTAAATCTAAACAGATTAATGTTTTGAATCGGAGACACAGGCGCAAGCCAGACCGCTCATTGAATATTAATTAGGTGATGTACGCATACGCTCCCGGAAGGTTACCAGGCAACGTGAGCACGGCGCAATTAATATTCATGAGGAAAGCCTTCCCCGTAGTAGAATCTGTAATGTGGCGTCTTGCATCACGAGTCCGTCCATACGAGTCCAGAAGCGGCGGAAGAGGCATGATTTTTCGAGCACAGGCTGCTAATTCACCGCCTATAGACAGACAAACGCACGACTAGTGTTCACACGACTCGTTTTAGACGCTTTGTTCTCGTTTTCAAACGCGTTCTGCTCACTTTCCGCAATATAAACGCGTCTATTAGCTTTAGCCAGGTAGCTTGTAGCTGGAAATTGGGCAAGTATGATCAGCCTGGCAGTGGATTAATCGCTGAGATTGGCCTATTCCAAAAGAAGATTCATTTCTCGTATGTGAAACCGCGATGTCACACACTTTAGTAAAGATAATCTGTTGTTTTTGTTATTCTAAAGGCAAAGCCGTCTGAAGTTGAAGTAGGTTTAGCAGAGCTGAACAAAACAAAACCCAGGAAAACTGGAGAGCATAGCCAGGAAATCTGTTCACTAAAGACCTTTCTACCTTCAAATTGATCAGTTTAGACCAAATCAAGACCGAACAAAGAGTACATCCATCCGAAGCCTTCTCATTATCATCTACAGAGAGAGAGAGAGAGAATAAAGCACAAAAACAGGCTGATATGATGTTTCCACAAGCCAGGCACTCGGTAAGTGTCTCATTTCTCTTTCATTCATGCTGATTGTCACACAGCAGGTGTTATGAATATTGTTTCACTTCCATATTAATGAACAGAAAGTACCATTTTATTTGTGTGTGTATAGGGTACTATAATGTTTTGTGAACATAAACCCTGTTACACCATGTTGTGGACATGCACCATGATAATACCATGCTACACATGCAAAAAGATTCATGCTTTTTGACATGTACAATGGCAATACCATGTTTTGTGTATGAAAATGTAACAGAAAATGTACTTTGTTAGTACTGTGGTACAGTACTGGTATCAGATGGCAAAACCATAGTACATTCGGATTATAATAATTCAGATAATAATGATGTACAAGTCATTTTAAAGCTCTTCTACTAAGTCCACTTAGTTTGTGCATCTAATGCAACAAAAAAAGTGTTTTTTTTTTGTGAGTTTTAAAGACATGGTCAGCTTCTCATTGTCTAGTCCTCACTAGTGTTGTCTGTATCCTTTCTCCTCTGAAAGCTGGATCGACTTGTTCTTAATAGAAGTGCATGCACATTGTTTATGAACATTACTATTGAAAGACGTACATAAAGCATATTGTTTTGATAGCATTTTCAAAATGAGTCTCTGAAAGCATTGTTTCTCATTCCAGTGGAAAATATGAATCTCTTCAAGATTTTTCACCTTAATTTGGATTACCAGAGACATTTTATAAGACGTCTTTGTGTATTTCGCCATGCTAAATGGATGAAATGTCTTCTTAAAGGGTTAGTTCACCCAAAAATGAAAATTAGCCCATGATTTAGTCGCCCTCAAGTCATCCTAGGTGTATATGACTTTCTTATTTCAGACGAATATAATCGGAGTTATATTAAAAATGTCCTGGCTAATCCAAGCTTTAAAATAGCAGTAATAGTTGCTCTGTTTTTGAAGTCCATAAAAGTGCATCTATCCATCATATAACTGCTCCACACGGCTCCGAGGGGTTAATAAAGGCCTTCTGAAGCGAATCGATGCGTTTGTGTAAGAAAAAATATCCATATTTAAAACTTGTAACATGTAACGCCTCTCGCAGTTTTGAACATTGTGTTGGTCTGAAAGAAGAAAGTCATATACACCTAGGATGGCTTGAGGGTGAGTAAATCATGGGCTAATTTTAATGTTTGTGTGAACTATCCCTTTAATGTGTTTGTTAGTTTTCTTTCACAGTTTTGGCGTTTATCTCTTGATTCAGATGTCAGGTTTCCGGGTAGCATGTCTAAATGAAAGCATTTCTGAATGTGTTCTGGATCAGGTAGGGTCGGAGATGCTTGTTTGCACACCAGTTGCCTGGTTCCCTCCCTGTAGAGGCTTAATTGTGTCGTTTCCATGAATTGTTCCTGTGCACACAGTGGGCAGCTTGTGTTAATGAGTCCCCAGTCATTATTTTGTTTGCACTCAAGCCTAATTGCCTTTTCCCCCGTGCACACAGGCATATGTGAACACACAAACGCGAGGACGCTAAATGAAAACCATTTGGAGGTTTCTTTAATTGAGGCCTTTTTGCTAATTCAGAGAGTTCAGGAGAACATTTCCATTTTCAGCAAACTTGAGATGTCTGTGAGGAAGCGAACGGGACGTTCTGACACTTGAACCGATTGCAATTTGAGCCTGAGTGGTGTCTGTGAAACGATTCCTGAGTCCGGTATTTCATATTTTATTTTGAAGCATGTTAAGTCTCTGCCTTATAGTTTCATGAAGTGACAAACTACAACATCTTCAACCCTAAAGGAATCTGAGGGTGTGTTTACACGACAACAACACTGTAAAAAAGAAAATCTTTTAAATTTATGGTACACAATTGGCAGCTGTGGTTGCCAGGAATTTGCTGTAAAAAAATACGGTAGTGACATTTTAGGTTCTACAGATTAAAGTTAAATTTGCAGTATTTTATTAACTGATATAATGTTAATTTACCAGCCTATTGAAATATTAATATCTGTTTTGTACCTTTGTAATATACTGACAACCACCAAACACCGTGGTAATGAGTCACATGATGAATCAAATGTCATCACAAACAGCTGAGAAGAACAATACTAAAATATAGAAGGTACACAGTGTCATTCACACAAACACAAAACACCATCATGGTTATACATGAATGAAATAAACATTTAACAACATTAGATGTAACATATAACCCTAATGCACATAACTGATTAGAAACATAGTTATTTCAACAAAAAATTCATCAAATGTGAAGTGTCATGCAGGGAATTCTGGGAATGTCAATTTAATTTTTTTTTCACAGTAAATTACACAATAGCTGTGTCTCATTTCGAAGGCTGCGTCCTCCAGAGGTGGCATTCGAAGGCTGCATGCGTCATCAAGGCTGTCTGAAAGTAAGCAGGACACTTCGAATGCGACCTTCAAATGCGCCCGGAATTCGGACGGTGCATGAGGTGTATCCTTCGCTGCTGCAGATAACCCACAATTCTTTGCGTCGGCAGATATACATGCAAGCTAAGGTGTGGTGTTTAAATTTAAGGAGTTTCAAGCTTGTTTTTTAAGCTGTATTACCTCAAATAGATAGTTGTGGGGTGTTTAGTGATTTTGAGACGTTTTGAACAGTACTTTGCTGTCAAGGCAAGAAACATTTCATAGTCATTTTCAAGTTATCAATAATTTTCATTCATTTAACTGGTGTGAGAGCGCAACGACACTGTGAACGTGTTGGCATAGCAACGTGATACTTCCTTTTTCCTTTCTGCCTATGTGTCCTACGTAGGACATCTTGTTTAATTCTGATTGAGGACACTTGACAGGATGTGTCCTCCGGTAGCCTGACAAGCCAGACCCACATCAAGATGTTGGGTCTGGGAACCAGAGATGTATAAAGTACTAGAGACACATACTTGAGTAAAAGTACAAGTTCCTTATCAAAAAAGTGACTTGAGTAGAAGTTGAAGTGCTCTTTAAGCACCACACTTAAGTAGAAGTACTAAAGTATTCAACATTTTTTGTACTTAAGTATTGCAAGTAGTTTATTTTAAAATGTACTGAAAGTAAAAGTACAAGTATTGTGTTATGTAATTATTAAAGAAAGTAGTCAAAAGTTTGAACATCATATTGTTTTTATTATTTCAAATGATTAAGCTAAAGGACAATCATAATGTTGGTAGGTAATTTTTCTACATATTGTCATATAAATAACCTGAAAATACTGTAGTTCATTAAGATTAAATCTTATAACCACTCTTACTAAAAAAAATGGGGTATAAGCACACTTATATTCTCATTTCAAGAGGTGTTCTGAGTAAATGATTTGTTTGTAATACTTTACAATATAGTTTGATTTGTTAACATTACATTAGTTAATGTATTAGACTAATAACTAACATGAACCATGATCAATACATTTGTTACTGTATTTATTAATCTTTGTTAATCTTAGTTAATAAAAATACAGCTGTTCATTGTTTGTATATGTTACTTCACAGTGCACATTAACTATGTAAACAAATAGAGAGCAATTTGAGCGCAAGACGCTCGTGTTGTTTTAAAGACAGTGAATGCGCGCTCGCGGGGCTCTCTCGCGCGCTCTCTCTCTCGCACTCTCGCGCGCGCTCTCTCTCTCTCTCTCTCTCTCTCATGCGCGGTAATGTGGGTTTGGAATGGAATGATTCGTAACATTTTTATAATTGTAACAAGTAACGGTGCAGCACATAAAAAAATATCGGAGTAAAAGTATTAAACTCATCGAAAATATGTACTGAAGTAAAAGTGGAAGTAGGAGAAAAAAATAATACTCTAGTAAAGTACAGATACTGCCTTTTAGTACTTAAGTACAGTAGTGAAGTAGTTCTACTTCGTTACTATACATCTCTGCTGGGAACTCGCCATTGGCAGGGCTCAATCCGAGGGGCGGGATAAACGGTTGTCTTTCAGATTCCCTCTGCACGCAATAGGATAGCGCTACAACCAACCAGAGCAACGAAGAAGGTGAAGCAGAGCTAGTTGATGGATTAAACTTTCACCGTATCCGGTTGGCAAACCTCCGAACACATCTTCCTTTCTTAAGAATGACTTCAGTGCCGTTCTTTTCTCGAAGAAAAGCTTAACTCCAAGTCTTCCAGAGTCGCGACCAAAGCCGATTCGAAAGACCGCTGTTCACAAGCTTCTTTGTTTTCAAGTATCACGCGGAACCGCTGCAACTCTGCCGTCATTATGTTAACCCGCCCACCGACTCTATACACGATGTGATTGGCCTGACCAGAGTTTGATTTTTCCAGCTCGCAAGCCAACGGAGAGTTGCTGGACGACCCTGGCTGCAAATTACATTTGCTGCCGCTAGGGTGCGTCTAGATTTCTCGGCTAGGCCTCCGGAGGACGCAGCCTTTGAAATGAAATGAGACCGCTAATGACTTGTTCTATTCACTTCCAAAAACTGTAAATTTAGCAGTGTTTTACGGTAAAATTACATTAAATGAACGGTTAGATTGATTACAGATATGCATCGTTGCATTTTTACAGTCTTTTACCGTTAAAATCACGATAATTTTTTACAGTGAATGTACTAATGTACACTTGAATCATCGTTTTAACTAATTAGCATTTTTGTAGTTTACACAGACTATAATGATATTGTTTTCAAAAAATTGCACTTTAAAAAACCCAAAACGCCGTCGTCGTGTAAATGAATGGCAAAAAGGTTCTTTAGTTGAAAACAGTTCTGTAAATGGCCCCCTAATGCCAATCAAATTCTTTTCTATTTTTGAATACAAGACCCTTCTAAAAATTACTTTACAATTAATTTAGCATTTTAAAAGTATATACATAATTTAATTCTCAAATGTAGATATTATTTGTTGCACTTTTAAGGTGTCATTGTTACAGAATATTCAAGTACTGAGTAATATTAATTAAGGGGTTTAAGGATGGATTTGGTTGACGGTTAGTTGCATGTAATTATGCATAATTTACTGTTATTACTATGGGAAGTACATGTAACATGTAACAAGGACACTAAAATAGTGTCCTAATGTATATTTCCAAATACATTTAATAAATATTAATATAAATAATGTCAGTTCATAGAGAATTCCAGTTTGATCAAATTAGGATTTATTTTTCTCAAGTATGACAGCATTTCCTTAGGGATTTTGTTGTTGTTGATGAGGCTCTTGTGTCTTAAAATAACAGATTAATACATCAACAGCGAAAACTGACCACTTTAAAGACATGTCTTACTGCCGCTGATGAATTCTTAAGTACACCACTGACCAAACTTTGGTCTTAAACCTCTGAACTATCAGAAGAAGTGGGAATCGGGCGGAGATTAACTGCAGGATCCCAAATCTTGGATTAGGAGTTACAGCCGACGGCTCCGGTTAATCTTTGCCTCAAAG
Organism: Gobio occitaniae; assembly: GCA_033150135.1. NCBI lineage: Eukaryota > Metazoa > Chordata > Actinopteri > Cypriniformes > Gobionidae > Gobio > Gobio occitaniae. The sequence goes on from JARQWZ010003076.1 coordinate 52,407, forward strand.
ATTTACTGTGTTCTTTGGAATTTAGGATCTTTGGGCTCAGTTTGACTTATCAAACCTCTGAAGTTACTTATCGACTTATGGTTGATAGATTTGATCGTTGTTTTGGGACAAATCCTGCACAGGAATTTTTTGAAAGGGAAGGATATTTTGCTGCAAACAGTGAAACTTGTGTTCACAGTCAGTATTGAGAAAGATTCCTCTTCTCTTTTTTTTTTTTAATAGAAAACACTTAATTCTAAATGAAGCATGTGTGACACTGTTTCTCTTAATCCAATTGTTGGTCCTTTTCGGCTTGTTTATGGTAATAAGTCAGGCCCAGTGGATTATGGTTAAGGATTACAGCTTCAGCTTTGTTTGGTGACCATAAGCAGCTATTCGTCAGACTGCGGTGACCATCCTCTTCCTCTCTCCATCTGAACTCTTGAACTCAGCGCTCAATGGAGATAATGGACAATACCAAACTCCATTTCTCCTTGTGCTGAGATAACACGCTGATCTTTTGAGGTCTTGTGTTGATGTGATTGCTTTATTCTTAGGAAAATTCGGAAAGCATTTTTTCTGTCTCATAAAGTAAAAAAAAAAAAGCTTCCGGTTTCATGTTTTCTGAGTTTTCAGAACCAGAAGTCGTCATAGTTGGGTAAAGTAAGTCTAACCCTAACCCTCCCTCGCAGCTAGGGATGTCCCAGTGCCAAAATTTCAGTAGTCTGAAATGTTTTAGTACTTGCACAGATCCAATATAATGTTATACAAGCGACTTAATTCCCGTGTTCACTTAAAGGAACACGGCACTATTTTTGACACTAGAGTTAAACAGTTGAGTTTGACCGTCAAATCCATTCAGCCGATCTCCGGGTCTGGTGGTAGCACTTTTAGCATAGCTTAGCATAGATCATTGGATCTGATTAGACCATTAGCGTCTCGTTAAAAAATATTTTTTTCCTATTTAAAACTTGACTCTTCTGTAGTTACATCGTGTACTAAGACCGATGGAAAATGAAAAGTTGTGATTTTCTAGGCCGATATGGCTAGGAACTATACTCTCATTCCTGCGTAATAATCAAGGAACTTTGCTGCCGCAACAGGAGTGCAGCGGCGCATTGATATTATGCAGCGCCTGAAAATATTCCCCAGCACACTCTGTGTAAGGAGGTTGTCCCGTTGGTTATGTTGACAGAAGTTCATTGCGGCACTGCACCCATGCTACGGCCTAGGACATCACAACTTTTCAATTTCCATCTGTCTTAGTACATGATGTAACTACAGAAGAGTCCAGTTTTCAATAGGAAAAATATGGAAACTTTCTTTTTTTTTTTTGCCAGATGCTAACGGTCTAATCAGATCCAATGATCTATGCTAAGCTAGGCTAAAAGTGAGATGGAAAATTAGCCTATTTTCGAAAAAAGTGGAGTGTTCCTTTAAGACATAACCTACGGTGTTTAAGCAAATACAAACCAAGCTGGGCATTTTGACATCGTTCGGTGTGTATTTGACCGTTTAGGCACGCACACAGAAAGACAGGTAACCGTATCCCTTTCGTGGCTCTTTTTATTATCGAGGCCATCCTGCAGTTTAGCAGCAGTAAGACTGTATCTTATGACAATCACTGATCTAGCTGATTTAAATGTTAAGTTTGGGCTTTTAGGGAGGAACAAATGCGCACCACAGTAAAGGGAATAAATGTGATAAAATCGCTCGGCTCTAGTTTCTTGCTGTCTTTTAGGGATGTGATGGTGAGGACATTTTTCCACTGGTTAATCGACGTGTGACAAAACCGGTATCAATGGGAGGGGGGCGTTGGAGTTTTTCCTTCTTTTTCCACCTCGCTTTTAAATCAATCGCTTCGCGCCATAAGTAAGTAGTAGTGTTGTCAAAAATATTGACACTTCGATATGTATCGATACTGAAATATCTGAAACGATACGATACTCCTTTTCCACAGTATCGATATCAGCTGCGCTCTCCTCTCCGACGACAGCAAGTTGACACGCACCCGCCTCCTCTCATTCAGTCCGGTTAACCCTCTGAACACGGCGAACGCGTCGGCGCATTCTGCTGGATCTTTCCTTATGACAGCGTGTTAGGCTGCATTCACACTGCAGGCTGAAACGACCCAATTCCAATTTTTTTGCTGTATCTGATCTTTTCATGACAGTCTGAACGACACAGATCCGATCTTTTCAAATGTGACCCAGGCCACTATGTGGTCCAAATCCGATACATATCCGATCTTTTGAAATGCGTCTTCAGTCTGAACTGCCAGGTCACATGTATCCGACCCGCACGTCGTTGATACGCGACAAACGTCATCATTGTACGTTGAAGTAGGCAGGAATAAGAAGATAAACAACTATGGCGGACGATGCAGAGACCAGTCAGTGGAAGGGAGTTAATTAATATTTGGGGGGACAGCTCTATTCAGGCCAAACTCGAGGGCTCTTATCGGAACCGGGCGGTTTTTGAAAACATTTCCAGCGAAATGGCCGAGCGTGGTTACAGACGATCCTGGCTCCAATGCCAGCGAAAAATAAAAAGCCTCCGAGCCAAATACAAGGAGGTTAAAGACTGGAACAAACGAAGTGGCCGTCAACGTATCACCTGTCCATTTTATCTTCTGCTCATGCGGGTCACTTCTGGGTCATTTCACGTTCACACAGGAGATCACAAAAGGTCGCATTTAATTGGAAATGTGAACGGCCTTGCAAAAAAATCGAATTTTTTCAAAAAATCGGAATTGAGCATTAAGCCCTGCAGTGTGAACGCAGCCTTAGTGTTGGTGTGACCGGTCTGAATTTCGCGCGGGATTGCACATAATTATACTCATTGCCGTAGATTTGGCGCTCGCATCTTAAGCGCACACACATACCGTAATAAAGCCGCCTCTTACATACAAGTGCAAAAATGAGCTCCTTTTTCCAGCTTATTAATGGTCAAATACACTAAAAAATGTCTGAATGCCCATCTTGGTGTGTATTAACGTAAACACAGTCGTAAACAGTTCAGGAAGAATGTGTAACAGGAACAGTGTTTGGGATCCATGCGTGCGTCAGGTCTTAAAAGGACAGCAGTTATTTGTTATTCAAACTACAAAAAGACAAATGATCACTTACTGCTGCTCTTGACTGATAACTTGTGTAACTCATTCATCTGCATTTCTTTTTTTACAATGAAGGTTTTTTTTTTTTGATTACTAAGTTTCTTACCTGAATACTGTTAGACCTACCTGAAAAAATAAAGCCGTCTATTTCATTTGTATCTTTATTCTATTGTATTGTTCTTATTTTATTACTGTTTACTCGTCTTTTTAAATTCAATTTGAAATCAAGCTTCCTTGTGCTGTATGTAAGCCATTGCAACAAAATTAGTTAGCAAATATCCGTGAGATAATTGTAATGGTAATTAATCAACGTTTAGATATGAGAAAAAGCTTAAAAGCTGTATCATATAAAGTGTTCTCTTCAGAATAATTTTTTAATTTCCTAGCCCTAGACTTTCAATAGACGGAGAAAAAAATTATATATATTAAAAATATCTATTTGACAGTATATGCAAAGTTTTTTTCCCTGTGGTATCGAATATCAATACTTTTTTAGGTATCGTATCGAAGTTAGAAATTCCAGTATCGTGACAACACTAGTAAGTAGAGCGAGCGTTTTCATTTAATTCCTATGGAAGTTGAGTTTCACGCTCGAGCTTGACGCTCTGGTACGGTTCAGTATGTGCTATGTTCAGGGAATAAAGAACCACTGTCAAATAAAAGAAAATAAGAACAAATAATCAAACTGTAAGCAACAGCATAAATACAACTGAGCAAAGATTCAAGCAATCAAACTATATGAAGTAGGGATGCCACAATTCTCAATATAATGAACCGTTCGGTACGGCATTCACGGTTCAATACGCGCTTGTGAACTGCGTTTTTTTCGGTTTTGCATTTAATTAATTATTTTTCTACAAATTCTATCATTTGCCTCCATCCCAATATACTGAACAACGCGACATACATTCACATCACACGTTAGTGGTAGAGTTATACTCCCGGAACACTATAGTCATTCACAATCACGACAGTTCATTATTTGCATGCATTTTAAAGCCTTGCCATTTTCATTCGCGTGCGCGGTTTTAACATGCGCTTTTCAGAGCGCGCGCACTAAACGCCTGTCAAACACGTGATTACTGGACTAAATAGTCGTCTTACTGCGCTAATACTGTCAAATACACACAAGGTTAACATAAACACAGTCGGTTATGTCTAAAGTGAAAGTAAAATCGCGTGTGTCTATTAGATGCACGCAGGTCTTACATTGACAGCAGCAGCCTATAGTGAACACGCTGTCCCACCTCTAAAATTATTTCATTATTTACTCACTCTAATATTGTTTCAAACCTGTTTTCATTTCTCGAAGAAAGAATTTTCATTTTTGAGTGAACTATTCCTTTAATGTTATTACAACAACAAAAGACAAAGAGAAAATCACTCATTGCTCTTGACTGAAAAACTAATACAGTAACTTTAATAAGAATCAATGTATATTTTATAGTGAAGTCTATGTAGTGTTTTATTTTTTCATTCATTCAATTTCATACTTTAATGCTGCTGTACAGCTCTGAGCTGCCAGTGTAAATCTTTATTTATATATATATATATATATATATATATATATATATATATATATATATATATATATATATATATATATATATATATATATATATATATATATATATATATATATATTAATATATATATATATTAATATATATATATATATATATATATATATATTAATATATATATATATATATATATATATATATTAATATATATATATATTAATATATATATATATATATATTAATATATATATATATTAGGGCTGTCAAAAAATGAATCGCGATTAATCACATCCAAAATAAAAGTTTGTGTTTACATAATATATTTGTGTGTACTCTGTATAATTATGTATATATAAATACAAACACATTCATGTATATTTAATTCACATTCATACTTATATTTAAGAAATATTTGCATGTATATACATTTATATAATTTATATTATATATAAACATAAATATTTTATATATAAATGTAATACATTTTTCTTAAATATATACATGCTTGTGTGTTTTTATATATAAATAATAATTATACACAGTACACACACATATATTGTGTAAACACAAACTTTTATTTTGGATGAGATTAATTGCGATTAATCTTTTGACAGCCCTATATATATATATATATATATATATATATATATATATATATATATATATATATATATATATATATATATATATATATATATATATATATATATATATATATATATATATATATATATATATATATATATATATATATATATATATATATATATATATATATATATATATATATATCTTTTATATTATACAATACACTAGGAATAAATACAAGGGTTTTTTTTAAAGTAAAGTTTTAAGTTTAAGTAAGGTTTTTCAATTCTTTTAAGTAAAATAAAGAAAGAGGATTGCAATAAAAAAATAGTCTTTTTTTCTCCTTAACCTCTTGCTGTTCCTGTCGCCTAAGAATAGAATAACAAAAAAATTGTGACAAGCCATCCGATCCGAACCGAACCGAAAACCGTGGTTAAAAACCGAGGTATGTATTGAACCGTGGACTAACTGTATTGTTGCATATAAAGCTATTATCGGCCGATAATGATCGGCCCTTAATGTGGTTGCTTCTTCTTTGTGGTTGCTGAGGTATTGCTGTGTAAATTGTAAGTACAGTCTCATCTCTCTTCAACAAGCCGGATGATTGTAGTAGCCTACAAAAGAGTTGCGTGCCAAAGTTAATTACTTAGTGTTTGGGTTTGTTCAAGTCTCTAACCCTCAGTATGAGCAATAATAATAGTGATGCTTGACTTGGCAAACACTACAAGGATTTTACAGTCTGATGCCATGGACAAACTTCTTAACTTCCACAAAGAACCCTCGTCTAGTGCTTTAGAAACCATCCAGACATACCAGTGCTTTAATGAAACCAGAAGCCAAAACACTGATCTGAAGAATCGAAACGTCAAGAATACAGATCTCCATATAACAACTCGATGATAAACGGCTATTTTTAGCACCACACATCACAGTTCATGCGATGATTCATCAGAAATTCGAAGAAATTGTCGGTCCGTTGGCGTTTTCTGTGAAGTTGCACGCAAGTTTTTTTCTTTTATGCTTCTCAGCTCATGATGATTGTTTCATTTCACTTTTGAATTCTGTTAGAAACCCACTAATCAGCTGTGAACGTTTAGCAGGAATGTGTGTGTGAGACGTGTGTTTGTACAGGAGCAGGTGCACGAGAGATGTGTGTGTGCTTCTTATGCAGTCAAATATCAGTCACATGATCTCTCTCATCACTTATCTTTGTTTATGTACGTAGGGGTGTTTGCTAAGGCAAGCATAACGGCTATTATTGCATATACATACAGGAGTTAATGATTGAAATTAGTGCTGCATGATTTAGGGGGAAAAAATGTATTGCATTTTTTTTAATCAAAAATTTTGATTGCGATGTGAAATGCAATTTAAATAAAAAACAAAAAAGCTCTAGTTTTGCTCTGCTTGTTTGTAGGGTTGCACAATTTTGCCAAAAAGCTTGTGATTTATATATCAGTATGGCTGTAGTAGTAGTAGTAATAATAATAATACAGAAATATTCACTGTAAAATAAATAAATCTGTCAATAAAATCACTGAAGTATTTAAGAAAAAAATTTATAATGTACAACTCAAAAATTACAATACTTATTTGTATTATAATACCAATGTTTAAGGACTGCACTTATCTCTGAAACGTATGTATGTATGTATTTATTTATTTAAATACATACATTAATTTTTATTTATTTCAATCGTAGCCTTCGTGATTTGCCAATCACACTAAGCCGTATCACAATTTCAGTTTTAGTTAGATTCATTCTACAGCCCTAATTTTAACAAACATTTGGCCTGTAGCTCACCTATACAGACGTGAATGTTTCTTCAAGTCATAGTTTAGGGGTTGGCTATTATTTATGATTTCACCATATCATAACATTTTCTGACTTGGGCCAATATGCAGTATCCTAAAAACTAGCATCCGCCTATCATGCAGAACAACCACAAAGAAGCACCCTGGCAAACACACTGCAACAATCACATGGCAATGTGCCATCAACCACTCAAAACACCTTAACAACTGCATAACAACGCCATGGCAACACCCTAGCAACCTAAGTCATTATTGTGGCAGTGAGCCTTTTGTTTTACAAGCAAAAGCTCAATTTTCGATCCAGTTTTAAATGTTTTTTTTTCTGTGTTTCTGCTGAGTATGAGACTCTCGTTCTCAGACACACACACACACACACACACACATAGCAGTCTGGGTTCATTATGTGTGTATTGTGTTGTGAGGGTGGACAGGGGTCTGGAAGACATTATTAAGGACAACTGAATTAACAAGACCCCCCTCTCAGTACAACACCCCCAACAGAGAGAGAGGTTAATCCCCCCCGGCACACACACAGGCACACACGCTTTCATATTCTCTGAAATAATCACACACACACATACTCACTCTCTCTCTCTGCTGTGTGTGTGTGTGTGTGTGTGTGTGTGTGTGCTCAACCACCGCCACCACACCCCGCTGCTGCTGCTGCTAATGTGTTTGTGAACCACTGAAAGATCAGTCATACTGTGAAAACGCACATACACACACACACGTATATACGCTTGCACACATGAGCTGGAGTGTAATTGCGAGACTGTTTTTGTCTGCGGCACGCTCAACTCCCCCTCAAAACATCTCACTTCCTGTGCTACTAACACACACCAGCCGCAATTTTGGAGACAAAAAAGCAGATAAGACCCTGAGGGCTCTAAGTGTGTGTGTGTGTGTGTGTGTGTGTGTAGCAGATGTCTGGGTCACTCAGGCCAAAGTCCCTCATTAGCATCACAAAGGGGGCAACAGCAGAGCCTTTAGCCCTGCCAGCCGCCAGAGGAGAAAGAGATTTTATTCCATTTAGTTTTTCTGTTTTATTCTAGATATTTTATTTTTATTTTTATTCTTATATTTTATTTTTCAATCTAGATGCTTTATTTTATTTATTTATTTTTTTCTGTTTTATTATAAAGACTTTATTTTATTTCTCTCTCTCTATATTTATATATTCATATACACCAACCAGGCATAACATTTATGTCCTAATATTGTGTTGGTCCCCCTTTTGCTGCCAAAACAGCCCTGACCCGCGGAGGCATGGACTCCACTAGACCCCTGAAGGTGTGCTGTGGTATCTGGCACCAAGATGTTAGCAGCAGATCCTTTAAGTCCTGTAAGTTGCGAGGTGGAGTCTCCATGGAGCGGACTTGTTTGTTCAGCACATCCCACAGATGCTCGATTGGATTGAAATTTGGGGAATTTGGAGGCCAAGTCAACGCCTCAAACTTGTTGTTGTGCTCCTCAAACCATTCCTTCGGCGGTGGGCAGGGGTCAGCATGGGCACCCTGACTGGTCTGCAGCTATGCCGCCCCATACGCAACAAACTGCAATGAACTGTGTATTCTGACACCTTTCTATCAGAACCAGCATTAACTTCTTGAGCAATTTGAGCTACAGTAGCTCGTCTGTTTGGACCACACAAGCCAGCCTTCACTCGCCACGTGCATCAATGAGCCTTGGCCGCCCATGACCCAATCGTCTAGCCATCACAATTTAAAGGATTAGTTCACTTTCAAATAAACTTTTGCTTATAATTTACTCACCCCCTTGTCATCCAAGATATCCATGTCTTTCTGTCTTCAGTCGAAAAGAAATGAAGATTTTTGATGAAAACATTTCAGGATCTTTCTCCATATAATGGAAGTCAATAGCCTCCAAACGGTTCAAGGTCCAAATGAGAGGTTCAGTACAGCTTCAAAAGGCCTTTAAACCACATCAAACGGTACCAGACGATCAATAAGGGTCTTATCTAGCGAAACGATCGGTCATTTTTTTTTAAATTTATAAAGTTAAAGTTTTATAAGCACAAATGCTCGCCTTGCTCTGTTCAGCGATGCGCGCTCGTGACGTCACGTAAAATGCAATTCTTTTCGACTGAAGACAGAAAGACATGGATATCATGGATGACAAGGGGGTGAGTAAATTATCAGCAAAAGTTTATTTGAAAGTGAACTAATCCTTTAAGTATTTTTCCGGCTTCTAACACATCAACTTTGAGGACAAAATGTTCACTTGCTACACACACACACACACACACACACACACACGCGTATTAAGATATTTTCTGAAGAAAATATGAGGGACGCTTGCTTGTGTAAAACTCGCTTACTGTCACAATTACTGGTGTGCACATTGAGACATGCTTAAACTAGTTGCAGATGCTACGGCAAATTTTCTTCAAGAGAGCAAAAGAATGCATGTGCAATACATCACACTTATCCTGCAAGCACATTTTTCTTATTTGTCCTGGTCTGTGCAAATTAGTGCATAAACGTGTTGCGTGCACCACACAACTTTAAGCGCAAGGCGGCGACCTTCTGCCCTGCTTAAGGTGTTCTGACTGGAGTTTAGTGCATCAATAATGACATGCCAATAAAGCACATTAAAACTGAGAATAATTCTGGAACGAGGAGGAGGAGGAGGTTCAGCCTTGTGTGTTCAGGGGTCACAGGTGATGCTGCTGTTTCTCTTCCTCTAATTGATTTCTAATAGCAGGCATAGACTATAGGGATTTACTGAAACACACACACACACACGTCTCTCCCTAGAGACTCAATCATCCACAGGAGGAGAGACATGGAGGGATGAGGAGAATGGGAAAGGTTCTTCACTTTACCTTTTTAATGCATTTTCATAAAACAGATAGTTCTGGCTATGGCCATTGTAAAATGGTAAATACAAAAATATCACATTCATTAAATTATGCATTAATGTGCCAAATCTACAGGTAAATAATATCACCTACAGTTTGGTGAATAAACAGTTTTTCCTCTTAATAATAATAATAACAATTACCTTGTAGCTTCAATATATTATTATGATTATTATTAGTATTATTATTAGTATTATTATTATTATTACAATCACTTCGGGAGAAATCACAAAGAAATGCTCAGAAGAGGATGGATGGAGGACTGTATGGCAATAGCCATATTTAAAGAGCTGTAATATTTAAGTTACTTTATTTATTTTTTATATATATATGTTTTAATTTATAGTTTGTTTTAACCTTTATGCATGCAGTTGGCATCATTCAAGAAATGGGATCTTTCATATTTTTTCTGTTTAATAATAATAATAAATATTTGTATGTGTGGTCATGGTCAACCCTACGTTGCGGGGGACATTTTTTGGACCCCATGAGGAAATGATGTTTTTTGAAAATGTAAAAATGCAGACTTTTTTCTTTGATGGGTAGGGTTAGTGTTAGGGCATAGAATATATATACAGTTTGTACAGTATAAAAATCATTATGTCTATGGAAAAATTCCCCATAAAACATAACTCAACATGCTTTATGGTCACAGTCGTTTGAAAGCAGACAGATTCACGTGTGTGTGAGTGAACTCAGCTGGGATGTTTTGTTCTGCCTCTATATTCATCCTCTGGGGGCCAATTGTATTTAAACACACACGTCCAGCAATTTCTGTGTGAATCTGTCTGCTTTCAAACGACTGTGACCATAGAGCCCGCTGAGCACAGAAACATATCCAGTTTCTCTCTTTCTAAGGTGTGATGGTGTGTTGTTCCTGTCTGTCTAGTCTTAAGGTCTCTAGTCAGTGACCCCTGGTAAAGCAGGTCGGAGGTGAAAAGCCAGTGGCTCTTCTATTCTATTTTTGCAAGGCTTTAATTTCAGCCTGACCTGACAAGCTCACCTCAGACACGAGATATTATCACGGTCTCAGTTGTGGCGTTTAGAAGAATTGTTTTAATCTGTTTGCAGGAATGAATGTTATTGAGAAGGGACACCACAGGCTAAATCTGATCAAAATAATTATCATGGCTGGGATTTGCTTTTTTTTTCTATGATCATAACATTTCGTTTGTTTATGCTTTTTTATGCATTTTGTTTATTTTAGCATCAGTTAAGTCTTGATAACTGGAAAAGAAGAGTTTTAACAATTGAATTATGGTTCAATGTGTTAACCAACTTCCTAGCTAACGCTTAGGTTGTTCATTAGTCACTGTCTAAATCTAATCTCTCATCTATTGCCTTTTGTTTTTCAGGCTTCGTCTCAATCAGCACAGGCGCTCAAATTCACCACATCAGACTCATGTGATCGCATCAAAGACGAGTTTCAGTTCCTGCAGGCACAATATCACAGGTATGCCGAGCACTCGTACACCACCGTTTGAAGGTTTGGGGTCAGTAGGGTTAATTTTGGAATTAAATTAATATTTTTATTCTGCAAGGATGCATTAAATTAAACAAAGGTGACAATAAATAAATGTATAGTGCTACAGATGATTGTTTCTTGAGCAGCAAATCAGCCTATAAGAATGATTTCTGAATTTCTCTTCTGATGGAGAAATTCGCGCCACACACACTGTATGCAAGTATAGGTCTCTGCAGGATAGTAATAGGAGTTACTAGATCAGTGGGTGAGGCCATAAACAGAGGGGCGTTTTTCACTGCTTTACCTGATTTGCTCACGTCACAGTGTGGGTGGGGTCGGGTGAAGGGGATGATTTTCATTGCATGGTTTATAAACACCCATCAGTTTGAAAACACCCACAAATTTCGAAACGCCCACTTTTGTACCGTACAGACCCCATACTCAGTGCACTGACCCTCGCGTATGACAATATGAATGGCAGTATAACCCAGACAGCTTTACAGGCACATACCAACATAAATACAACAAAACCAAGATGCATATGAAATAAACAGTGCTTTTTAGGTACCGCGGAAATCATAGGGCCCTATACATATTAATCCTTATGAAAGTTACAAAAGATATTTAGTCAAGAGTAGTGAGCGACTATTTTAATTATTTTTGTCTTTTGTTGTTTGATTAACATTAAAGGCACAATATGTAAGATTTTTGGATTAAAATATCCAAAAACCACTAGAACAGTGTTATATATTTTGTTGACTTATGTAGTATTCCAGATGTTTCCAAAGTTTAAATCCAGAGAAATACGCAATTTTAACCAGGACACAGACCGTGTCTGTGCGTCGCCAATTAATGACATCATACCTGCGTTACCCTCGATTTCCCTCGGTTTTATTTTGTTGAAACATGGAAACACCAAAGATGTTTTAATATATTATGTTTTATTAGAAATTACTGTTTGGTTATAATTATAGGCCGAAAACAAATTATTGTGCAGTAATACAGCATTTTCTCCATCATAAAATATGATTTAAAATGAATTTTCGGCTATTTAGCAACACAAGCCATCCAGGATTTATTAAAAGGATATTCTAATATTGATCTAGCTCACTGCAGTGTGCAACAAGTGTCTCATGGCAGCCGTTGAGTGGACGCACCGAGTAACGTTATAATATAATTTTCAACACACTCAGATTTATCTAATATGATAAAGCAGTGCTGCGTTACCCCACACACACTTGACCGGAAGACCACAGCGCCAACTGTGGCATAATAAAAGCTGTCGCCATGCGTCATGCTCGTCTCTCAATAGCAATCGCTCCAGCAGTCTCCACAGCACTCGGCCCTGATCTGCTTCATACTACAGTAACATTAATAATCTCATCCATGAACATGATTTCTGCCCGAGTCCCGTCTCAATTCTTTTCCACCGGATGTGAGGTGAAGACGAGATCTCCCAAGATTCTGCGCTCAATCTCGGCGTCATTTAAGCTACGCCTTTGTTTTGAATAGTGATGCACCGATCATGATTTTACATGGCCGATTCCGATACCGATTTTTTTTTTTCAAGAAAACTGTCCAATTCCGATACCGATTTCCGAAATAAAAAAAAAATAAAAATTTACACAATAAAATAGTGAAAGTATACATGAACAAGATGTTTATTTGGTATTTAACAGGCTAAATTGGCTTTTGGCTAATTAAAACAAGTCCGCAATCTGAAATTAACGGGAAATTTAATTGGAAATTAAAAGGCTGAAAGGTGAAATTAAAGGCAACAACTGCATATTCTGCAATCCAAACAAAGATGTTACTTAAATCAGCATTTGTTTTTAAATTCAGTGTAAAGAAAAAAAGTCTTGACCAGTGAAATTCAATAAAACCCAAAGTATATAATTGTTCCAAAATGTTAAATCAAATAATGTTTAGTGCAACGAAAAAAACTAAGATGCTACAGCAGGTGCTTTTTAAATCAAATTAAGTCAATGTAATTTTAAGGTAAAATAAAAATGATCATCCTATAGGCTACAGAACTGATAGTATTTCATTTCAAAAGTGCATGCATGTTCTTCTTTAGGCTACAAAAAGAAGTATTTCGGCTTGTTTCGTTCTCACCCGATCCAACACGTGAGAAGCTGAGCTGAACAAACACTCACTATCTGCGCTTGTGCAGGCGCGGAGAGGTCAGCTCGCGCAACTTCAGCTCGCGCAGGAAAGCGGCTCTTCATTCCCTTCAGCATCTCGTCTCTTCCCTCAGTTCTCCAGTTTCCGTTTGTAACACACAAGTGACATGTTCGCGAATGATTGCAATATAGGCGTATGTGCACGCGGACACGCTTCCGGAAAAATCGGCAGAAAAATACAAAGAAAACCGTCCGGTTGCCGATCGCGCTAGAAGTGAATACACCTCTTGTGGCGAAAACTACATAGTCTGCCTTTAAAATGCAGACAGCAGCGCAGCAGGAATATTAGATTAGGGGTTAATCTTGTTAATTCTTGTTAATTATGCAACAGACATTACACAGCTCAGTGCCTTCACGCAGTTAATTAATCAATAATCGGTTTGTTATATCGACTTTTTCATGCTATAGCCGATATGCCGATGGTTGTAAATTGATCAAAAATTGTCTGATACACATCGGTGCATATCAAACTACTTTTGTGTAAAAGCTTTGGTATTAAACCGTAAGTTAAAGCAGGGGTTTTCAAACTTTATGATGCCAAGGACCCTAAAATATGATGAACCTTTTATGTGGGACCCCCTTCCTATCTATTTTATGAAAAAAACAGTTAAACTGTTAGATAAATAGCAAGAATGACATTATAAATACAACATAGTTTCCAAACTTAAATTAGCTTATTATACTTAATGTTGGATGTATAAACCTGAAGAAGAACATTTTCATTTAAAAATTATTTGTGTAAGCAACTTTCACAATTAATGTATGTAAGCAGCATACGTACTACGTTTAGGAAACTGCCTTACAACCCCAGTGAGCAAGATAAAGGGGACTATATTGAGAAGAGTGAGAAACATTTAGAAATTATACACTTTATCCATTTTTGCTTTGTCTTTTTATTCTCTGAAATTTTCTGGGGACCCCAGTTTGAAAACCCCTGAGTTAAAGCACACACAACACGGAGAAGCACGGGCAGGTTCTCTCCTCCTCACTTTCACTCTACACCCTAAAAACACCCTGCCCGTATGAATTCCTCTCTGTGTCGGTCAAATGGTGTGAACGTGGCCCCTCCTGGAAAAGCTTCCTGTCATCATCTGTCAGCACCAGAGATAAGAGCGATCATGGAGGGCATCCGGCCATCACACATCACACAAACCACGGACAGAGGAAGGAAGAGGGAAATGGAGAAGGATAAACAAACGAGCGTGTTGATGTCTTTCAGATCCGCCGTTCCTACCAGACGATACTGCGGCACTTTTAGATTTTCTCTCGGTGTGTGTAAGCAATAACTCGGGTGTTTGTTTAAAAACAAATCACGGCGCCTTCACCTTGCAGCGCCACATCACTGAGTACATACTGAACGATGCTGACGAATGACGAATTATTCTGTGGAGCTGCTTGTGATTACATTGTTATTATTATTATTATTGCTTTAGTGATTAAAGACCTCATAAAATGTCTGACAAATGCAATTTTCTTTCCTGTGTTGATTTTTAGAGCGTTGGAATAAATGAGTAATTTGTTTCAACTAGTCAATAGGCTTTAGTTTACATCTCGGTCATAAACCATGATTTACTACTTGCTTTTAGTCGATGGCAAGTGATGTTGGGGGAAAGACATTCTCAGTGCATTCTTCTTTCATTTTTATATTCAAAATTTAGTACCACGAACAGAGACTGAATGTAAATCTGAAATGCATATACATTAGGTTTATTTTGTCAACTTTTAGGAGCGCATTAGCATATAGATGACATCCAAAGCTAATAGATATCCACTTATGTCAGCTTTTAGTGTAGTTATACACTAGCGTCATTGTTTGTTTAGCCGCAAATCAGCGTATTAGAAGGATTTCTGACGGATCATGTGACACTCAAGACTGGAGTAATGATGCTGAAAATCCAGCTTTGAACACAGAATTGTAAGATGTTTGGATTAAAATATCCAAACACCAGCAGTGTTATGTATTTTGTTGACTTGTGTGCTTACATTATCACAAATGTTTCCAAGAATCTTTCAGAGAAATAAGCAATTTTAACCGGGACACGGACCGTGTGTCGCCTATCAATGACATCATACCAGCGTTACTAGCGGTTTTATTTTGTAGAAACCATGGAAATACCAAAGACGCTTTAATATTTCATGTGTTTTATTAGACAGGTGAGCAACTAGACATTCATCGACAGAAAACGAATCTTTGTTATAAGGCTCAACACGTTTAGTCTTATTGTTTAAATCTGGTATTCTTGATTTACCGCGAGTACCATGTTTTACCATGCCTAATATTGATCTAGCTACTGCAGTGTGAACAATGGTCTCATAGTAGCCGAGGATCGAACGCACAGAGTAGCATTATAACAACTTTCAACACACTCAAATGTGTGTAATCTGATAAAACAGCGCTGTGTTACCCAACATACACATGAGCGGAAGAAGCGGAAACGCTCGTCTGCGGCAGAATAAAAGCCCCAGACTCCAGACCATATATATATATATACATACATTTATACACACACATTGATGCCTCATTAGCGGCCATTTCACTGAATATACATCGCTATACGTAAGCTGTCCGCCATATTGGACCAGTCAAAGATGGTCTGTGACCATTCGAGACCAAGTATGCCATAGTTAGACCATAGTTAGATGCATGAATAACTATAAATAGACTTTAACAGATTAATTAAATTTCTACAATGACTAAATTATGATACGACTAAATTAACACAATACTACAAAACGAAGGCATCTGCTAACACGACTTTAAAAAGTTGCCATAGTAAAAGTAAAAACATTAAAAGTACCATAGTAAAACATGTAATAATGTGTTAATACATAAAAACACACATATTCTCATCTGTGAAAGGTTTTCCCGTTTCATGCAATTTTGTGGCATCATTGATTCTTACTGTGAGTGACGACACGCTGACCGTTACAAGATGGCGGGTGCGCCAGTGTGTCTGGAGTGGCATCTACGTATACATATCTATGGTCCAAACAGGAAACTTGTTGTCATGGTGATAGAATGTTGCAGAATTCTCTTGAGTTTTTTTTCCCGCTTTGAGAGTGAAAGAGACAAAATTAGGTAAAGTGCAGCTGACAGCCTCATTGAAATGTGTGTGTTAGGGTGAAATGCAAATATTTAAGCTGTCATTCAGACCATGAGAACTTCTCCATCTTTTCAATCACTTAAAGATGCATTGTAATTTTTCCTCCTAAGACACATTTTACAAGAAATGAATAGTACATCTTATTCTGCCTTGTGTTTTTCTCTCTCTCTCTCTCTCTCTCTCTCTCTGTGTCTCAGTCTGAAGTTGGAATGTGATAAACTGGCGAGTGAGAAATCTGAAATGCAGCGTCATTACATAATGGTGAGTAAAGCATGCCTAGTAAAAGTTTTATTAGGCCTATTTCTTTCTATAGTCTTTTATTTAGTTCTTATATGCGCATTTCTTACCCCTTTTTTTTGCCTTTAGTTCTTATATATCCAGAAAAGTGCTATATAAATAAGCCACATTTTTCCATTCTCGAATTCATTTAATTGAATCTTTTTCCTTTTTTGTTTTGTCTGTAACCCTGTGGGCGTCTGCAGTAATTCACACACAAGCGTCTCATTGATCAGTTGTATCATGGGTCATAAGTGTGCACAAGCGTATTGACGTCTTCCTGACGGATCAATGTGACTGTGTTTCTGTAACAGCTGTGTCTGAGCGGGACCGCAGAGATCTGAGTGATCTGCTGCTTTAGCCCAGAGCAAAGCTTCTAGCGCCGAGCCTAAATCACGGCTGAGTCGGTCTCAAGTTTCAGGAGGAATACTAGATAAAGATCTTTAATGAATATAAAGATTTTGACTGTCAGTGCTCCACTGTTTTTGCTTGCTTCTCTCCACACTCTTTTGTAATGCCTCTTTTGGACACAGAATGAATTTCTTTTTGACATTTAAGATGTTCCAATTGACTTAAATTCACAATACAAAATGGGAATCACTTAGGGCCCTGTCATACAGCCGGTGCGAAGCAAGTGTTTTTCCCTTGTCTCAGCCCGACGCAGTTGTCGTTTTCACATCCAGCGCCTCGTTGTTTAAATAGCCAATGCACCCGTGCCCATCTGTTCACCCACGGGCGTGCTCGTCTGAAAACCAGGTGTGTTCAGGCGCATTGTTGGCGAGTTGCTATTTTGAGGAACTGAAAACGACTGCACCATTGACCAACAAAAACCTGGGTCAATAGTGCAGTATTTTGTGTTATTTAAAGGATGTATTAGTAATATGCGCCTATAGGAGGGTGCACAACACGCGTACACTCTGCTTATTACACGCACCACACAAACATGCCAAGTATGAAAAATAAAAGGATTACAATGTAAAAGATTATTATTGTGTATGTAAAGTTAAATATGTTTTATATATATATAATATATTATTATTATTTATTTTTTTTTTGTATTCAATGGGAAAAAATGGGTCATAATTATTGCATAAATAATAATTATACAGCATAAAATTATCTCAAAACAGCAAAAAAGAAAAAATATTATTGAACAAAATTATATTTAATTGATTTTACTCAAATATTAATCCCTCCCTCCGGGTCATTTTTGACCCAAAGGTCCTGAGTGTGACCCATAAATGAAGAACCCCAGAGGTTTAAACAATGTGTCTGGCACAACGACCGGTTTTTTTTTTCCCGTCGTTAAACTAGCAAAAGTGGATTGTGACACGCCCTAAGTGCACCTGCGCCGTGTGCTTCAGAACATGCACTCAAATCATTAAAATAGGGCCCAATATGTGCATAAGTCCAGCTATCATATGTTCATATGTAGCTGTAAATGTAAATATCTGCTGTGATCTTACCGATGTTCCTCTTTCCCTGCAGTATTATGAGATGTCATATGGACTCAACATTGAAATGCACAAACAGGTGAGAATGAGTGTTCTTTGCTTTTTGCCGCATTATCATATCATAGTCAAAATATTGAATAAATATGACTGCAGACATTGACCTTCAATCCAAAGAGCTACATTTCTTCTGAGTTTCTGTGCGAGCCTGCTTGTATGGTTTTCACAAATGCAGCAGCGTCCTAGATTCAGTCGCCGTCCTCCATCAAACGCGGACGGCATACATTATCATGACTGACCGTGTTGTTCATGGGCTTTTGTGCATCATCAGCAGACTGTAAGGGCTGCCTTATTAAAGGATGTAAACCCATGAGATGTGCTTGTGTTCTGTCCGCAGGCGGAGATCGTGAAGAGATTGAACGGAATCTGTGCTCAGGTGTTGCCATACCTGTCTCAAGAGGTCAGACTGTGGGATTTATTTATGACACACTCTCTGTAATGACTCGCAGCCTCATTAGTGACATAAATGCTGTTGGTTTGTGTCATGGGCTGCTTTCATGCACTGAAGAGGGTTTGGTTGGTTTTTGTGTGCTGTGCTTTTTACCTGAAAACATAATTGTGTGTGTGTGTGTGTGTGTGTGTGTGTGTGTGTGTAGCACCAGCAGCAGGTCCTGGGGGCGATTGAGCGAGCCAAACAGGTCACTCCTCCTGAGATGAACTCAATTATTCGGGTAGGATCTTCATACTGTTCAACATGAGTGTTATTATGTGGGGCTTGGAGATTATTGCTAGAGGAGTAAAACATAAGAATAATGAATATGTAGATAGATCGTTCTATCTGTCTATCTATCTATCTATCTATCTATCTATCTATCTATCTATCTATCTATCTATCTATCTATCTATCTATCTATCTATCTATCTATCTATCTATCTATCTATCTATCTATCATCTATCTTTCTGACGTTCTCTATCTGTCTGTCTATCTATCATTCTATCTATCTGTCTATCTCTTTCTGTCGTTCTCTCTATCTGTCTATCTATCTATTGTTCTTTTTATCGTTCTTTCTATATGTCGTTCTATCCATACATCGTTCTATCTATTGTTATATTTGTCCTTCTATCTTTCATTCTATCTATCTAGTGTTCTTTTTATCAATCGTTCTATCTATATATCATTCTATCTGTCGTTCTATCTATCTTTCTTTCTGTCGTTCTCTCTATCTGTCAATCTATCTATCGTTCATTCTATCTATCGTTCTATCTATCGTTTTTCTATCTATCGTTCTATCTATATATTGTTCTATCTATACATCGCTCTATCTATCGTTATATTTGTCCTTCTATCTTTCATTCTATCTATCTATTGTTTTATCTATTGTTCTTTTTATCAATCATTCTATCTATATATCATTCTATCTGTCGTTCTATCTATCTATCTTTCTTTCTGTCGTTCTCTCTATCTGTCAATCTATCTATAGTTCTTTCTATCTATCGTTTTTTCTATCTATCGTTCTATCTATATATTGTTCTATCTATACATCGCTCTATCTATCGTTATATTTGTCCTTCTATCTATCTTTCATTCTATCTATCTGTCGTTCTATCTATTGTTATATTTGTCCTTCTATATTTCATTCTATCTATCTATTGTTCTATCTATTGTTGTTTTTATCTATTGTTCTTTCTCTCTATCGTTCTATCTATATATCATTCAATCTATATATCGTTCTATCTATATTGTTATATTTGTTCTTCTATCTTTCATTCTATCTATCTGTCGTTCTATCTTTCTATCTCTCTGTCGGTCTATCTATCTGTCATTCTCTTTCCATCTGCCGTTCTATCAATCTATTGTTCTTTCTATCTGTCGTTCTATCTTTCTACCTATCTGCCGTTCTATCTTTCTTTCTTTCGTTCTATCTATCTATCTGTCGTTCTATCTATCGTTCCATCTATCTATTGTTCTATCTGTCGTTCTATCTATCGCTCTATCTATCGTTCCATCTATCTATCATTCTATCTATCTATCGCGCTATCTATTTATCTATCATTCTATCGTTCTATACAAATTTTAGAAAATCGGAGGAAATGTAATTTTAGCCGATTAAATTAAAATTGTTTTATGCAAGAATTACAGTAAAATAAAACAAAATGACACAGAATGAACTCTAGGAAGAATATTTAGTTTTTTTGTTTTTATGCAATTAATAGAGGAATATATATTAATATATATATATATAACTTTTTTTTTGAGTGATTAAGCAACTTGTTGAATATTAGTTTCTCGTTTGCACCGATTGAATCACGTAATTGATAAACACACCGAGTCTAACACTATTTTTGCTACTAACATTTAAATAAGCAGCACTATTAAAACATCTGTCTTAATGCGCTCATACTCAGAAAGGCTAAATAACAGTGAAAAAAGTGGCAGTTATTGTTGTTATGAGTATTTTTGTTTTTCAAATGTGCGATTAAGTGTAATGTGGCTTCATTAAACTTCACATATTTTGCCGAGCATGAATGCACATGCATGTCAACACTATGAAAGTTATTGCGATCTCCCTTTAACCTCCTCGGATGTTTGTTTGTTTGTTGTTTGGTGTAATCACAGCAGCAGCTTCAGGTTCACCAGCTCTCTCAGCTCCAGGGTTTGGCGTTACCCATGACCCCTCTGCCCCTGGGCTTGACTCAGCCCGCCCTGCCCGCCGTCACCTCCAGCTCTGGCCTCCTGTCGCTGTCCAGCATCCTCGCGTCACACGCTCACATGGCCAAGGAGGACAAGAGCTCCCGCGACGGGGCCGACGGTCACCGCGATGATGATGCAGACAAATCCGACTAGCCTTCGTAGAGATGGTCTGATTCTGTCTCATGAGTTCTGTAAAGAGGGGCGGAGCTCAGAAAGAGACGAGGAGAGATTGCCGAAACCTTCCTTTTCCTCTCTCATTGGATTGGGTCTGATTCAATCTCTCTCTCTCTCTCTCTCTCTCTCTGTTACTACAGCGAATCTTTCCTCCGTAATATTGTTTGATTCTTTTGCTTTTTATTAGTGGTGCTTGCTAAGGCTCTATTACGATCATATTTGGGGTTAGTGATTTGAACAAACCCCTAACCCTAAGTATTAAACTTCAGCATGTAACATACCTCAAATCGTGTGTGTTGTTGAGAAGAGGTGTATTATTACTGTAAATTACTTTTTAAATTTTTCCTGACAGAGAGCTGCACGATTAATCGTTAAAACGTCGCAATCTTGATTCAAACACCCACATGATCTTATTCCTAAATGACAACGATTCTCCTGCATCTATTAAACCTTTGACAAAATCATATCTGCCTTTACGCTGCTGCTGAGCCAGAGAGATTATTTCTGTGTTACAATAATTCAAATTATCCCAGAAGTACTGGGATAAAAGTTTATAGTTTGGATATAAACAATCAAGTGACTGTTAAAAATGTATGTCACTGAATCATTGATTCAAATGAGAGATTTGTTCAAAATCGGCGATTCATTCAAGTATTTATGAGTGAGTCATTGAATCATTCACTCACACTAATAATTCATTCTAATTACTTTAACATTTTTAAGTAAACTGAGCAATTAAAATGTCAGAACCTAAATTGCGTTCTGTTATTTAGTTGTCAGTTTAGAATAATTGGAGAATCGTGATCTCTTTGAAACAAAAAAAATTGTGATTCTCACTTTATCCAGAATCATGCAGCTCTACTGGCAGACAATAAAATGAGTGAAAAATATCCCAATAGATATTGACGGATTGCCTCGATATCATAGTGCACTCTTATAAGTCACCAGGCAATGCTCTAGCAGCTACCTAGTAACACCCTAACTACTGCATAACTGCCCTGGCAACCACCCCAAACACATATTGCGCAAACAGCCAAGCAGGGGTGTGTTTCCCAAAAGCATCGTTAGCCAACTATGCTCGTAAGTTCTGTTGAACTCTAGGTAGCGACGGAACTTGCGACCATAGTTGCTTTTGGAAAACACACCCCAGAACAACTTTGCAATGACTCAGTGAACAATTAAAAAGTCCTATCATTTGCATAGACCATTCGGAACACTGAGCAACACCCTAGCAACCACCCATAACACTCTGGTAGAGGCACAGAAACATGCTACAAAACATTCATAACACCCTAGTAACCAATCAAAATGCTCTAGAATTTGCATAGCAATGCACAAAAACCATTAAAAACATTTTAGCAACACCCTGGCAACCACCCAGAACACTCATAGTGGCACATAAACATGCTAAAAACATTTAGAACACCCTAGTAACACCCTAGTAACCAATCAGAATGCTCTAGAATTTGCATAGCAATGCACAAAAACCATTAAAAACGTTTTAGCAACCACGCAGCAACCACCCAGAACACTCATAATGGCACAAACATGCTAAAAACATTTAGAACACCCTAGCAACCACCTAGTAACCAATCAGAATGCTCTAGAATTTGCATGCCAATGCACAAAAACCATTAAAAACATTTTAGCAACCACGCAGCGACACCCTGGTAACCACCCAGAACACTCATAATGGCACAGAAACATGCTAAAAACATTTAGAACACCCTAGCAACCACCTAGTAACCAATCAAAATGCTCTACAATTTGCATATCAATGCACAAAAACCAATAAAAACATTTTAGCAACCACGCAGCAATACCCTGGCAACCACCCAGAACACTCATAATGGCACAGCAACATGCTAAAAACATTTAGAACACCCTAGCAACCACCTAATAACACCCTAGTAACCAATCAGAATGCTCTACAATTTGCATACCAATGCACTAAAAGCATTTTAGCAACACCCTGACAACCACCCAGAACACTCAGAAACATGCTAAAAACGTTTAGAACACCCTAGCAACCACCTATTAACTGCGTAACCTGCCCCGTCAACCACCCTAAACATATTGCGCAAATGACAACTCAGAACAACTTAACAACCACAGAGCAATGGCCTAGCAACTACTTAAAATGATCTAGCATTTGCAAAGCCAATGTACAAGCAACCATTCAGAACCCTGTAGCAACCACAGAGCAACACCCTAGCAACCACTCCGAACACTATGCCAGTGGCATAGCAACATGCTAAAACGTTCAGCAAACCTTAGCAACAACCCAGAATGGCATAGCAAGCACCTAGTAACTGCCACCCGCAAACAACCACTCAGAACAACTTAGCAACCGCATATCAACGGTTTAGCATTTGCATCGCAATGCACTTACCAAAACTATTTAGAACACCCTAGCAACGCCTTGGCAACCACCTAGAATGGCCTAGCATCTGATTCTGATGCTTTCACATGACTGGTTAGTGAAGCACTTAAGCTGGCCAGCGGTCCTGACTAGTGGATCAGAAATGCTTGCAGTTAATTCCTCTGTTATCTAATGTTCAATGTATTTCATGATATTTTATTCTAGGCTTAAGGGTTTAAACACTAGTGACCCTTTCACATTAATTGATTGAAGTATTTTATATAAAAAGACTGAACGCTGTCGATGTTGCCTAAAAAAACAAGGTCAAAAAGCCTTAAGAGAGCCCTCGAGCTGATCCAGCCCACAGTCTGTGTAAGAAACTGAGAAAAGCAAAGAGAGATTCCCAATCCGGACCCACATCCTCGTATTCTTTTTCCGCGTCAAAGGAAGTTTGTTTTTTCTGCCGCCTGGTTTGCAGGGAATGTGGTCCCATGCGTGACCAGAAGGTGGCAGCTAGTGAGTGCGTGTGAAATGATTTGTGAAAAGTGAAGCCAAAGCGTTTCGATCGCCCCTTGGTGGCTGGTCCCAGTATAGGACATAAGCCCCGCCCTCTCCATGTAATCGAATGGGACCTGAGGCAAACTAAAATATCCAATTACACTTTAAATGCTTTTACTTTAATCAGTTCATATCACACACACATGTTCAAGGGTTCATTTTCCCATTGGTTGTTATTATTTGATGCTATAAAAACAGGGTGTGACGTCATGATTGACAGCTGTGCTTGCGATTGTGTGGGCGGGACCTCGAGACCACTGCTCTGAACGACCCTTACTGGGATATTTTGGCTTCATTTTTCTACAGTGGAAGAAAGCTGTCCATCTTTTTTACAGTCTGTTTGTGAAACTGTAATGGGATGTTTGGAATGGCATCCTACTATACTACCTTTACTGTCCGCAGCTGTGCTTCTCAACTTCCAAGCTACAAGAAAGTATATAGTAAAATAATTGAAAATGCTAAAATGTTCAAATCTGAATTCAAGGCTGAAATGTATTTCCTTTATATACTTTATTATGATGTAGTAAATGATAAAATAAAATACTTAATTTCTCCGCTCAATAGTTGTTTTTGATTGAAGAACATAGTTCCTTAAATTTCTGCAAACACAAAATGGACTGATTAAAGGTGCACTATGTAACATTTTTTCAGTAACATATCCAAAAACCACTAGGCCTGTTATATATTTTGTTCAGTTGAGTACTTGTAATATCCCAGATGTTTTCAACTATTTGTAAATCGTGAGAAAATTGCTCTTTTAACCGAGGAACCGGGACGTGTGAGGGCGTCGCCTGTCAATGGCATCTCGGTTTCCGGTTTTACGGAACGCTTTACTCTCACTGCAGTGTGAACAAGTGTCATAGCAGCCGCCGAGTGAACGTCATAACTTCCTTTTCAACACACTCAGATATGTGTAATATGATAAACAGAGCTGCGTTACCTCATACTCATGACCGGAAAAGCGGAAGTGGCGACTGTCATAATAAAAGTCCCGCTGCTCGCGAGGCGTGTGTTGCGTTCATCTGATTATCAATCGCTCCAGCGGTTCCTCAGTTCCACAACGCTCAGTCCTGCTCTGCTTCAGACTACAGTAACGTTAATAATCACATCCTTCAACATGATTTCTGCCCTGAATCTTTTCCACCGGCTGTGAGGTGAAGACCACATGTCCCAAGATTCTGCGCTCAAACTTGCCGTCATCAAACTACGCCTTTGTTTTGAATAGGCGGACGGAAAAGTTACATAGTGCACCTTTAATTTAAATCAATACTCAGTTTCTGTTATTAAAAAACCAAGCAGCTTTGCCATAATTACAGCATAATACACTGTAAAAATATGAGTTGACAACATATACTTTAACTAATCAAAAATTTTGTTATACAAGATTCAACGAATCGAAGTCAGTTTAATGTAATTGAAGTTGAAATGAGTTAAACATTCAAGTTGATTGTACTTAAAAAATGTAAGGCAGAAAAAGTTCAGCATGTGCCCTGCATAGTGTGCATGTTTTCTGCATACTTTGAGTACCCGGGTGACCTACTGCATTTGCCAAAATGTGCAGAATACAAACTTGACTTTTCCAGCGTAACACAAATACCTGCGATTTTGCTAAATAACCATATGTACGCTGAATGAGGTCATCACAGTATGTACTGCACAGTAAATAGTATGCTAGTATGCCATGCTGTTTCAAAGACAAAACTACCTAAGGTTGTACATATGCACTGGTGCATTGTGGGTATTTTCTAATTGTGTGTTCCTGGACATTTATTAAGAGTGTGTCCCACAGTTGCTTTGTTTTTCAGTACGCCAGTGCTGACGTCTACCACGAAACCGTTATTTTAATCTCTAAATTAAGTTTTCTGATTTTTATTCTTTCCGTTCGATCTCCAAAAAAACTGACGGCCGATTTATGTACATGTATAAATATATCAATATACATATAATTTTGTACACATTTTTGTATGTATAAAGCTACATTTATGGTGTATGCGTCCCAGAGGACATTTAGCGCAGGTATGAGGTATACAGAAATCTATCATCATTTTAATAGTCGAGTCAAACGATTGCGCTCTGATTTTGTTTAGATGCACGTAACACTGGCTGGTCTTGATTGGTTATAGTCGCTAAACGTTCTGCCCCGGTCTCCGTCTCACGAACATCTGCTGAAAGAGACTCGTTTGGGACTTTAACCGGTCTGTCAGCCCATCCCTGAAGCCCCGCCTCTCTCCAGACATAAGCCCCTCCCCCTTCTGACAGTACTCATCAAATATTTGCCACATTTTGGAGCTTTGTAGTAGTTTTTTAAAGTGTGTGTGTGTGTGTGTGTTGTATATGACATGATGTACTTGATGGAAATGTATGTTGTTTGTGTTGATAATCTGCTATTATAACTTCATTTAAAGACGATTGGAAGAAAAAAAAAAAGGTTTAAACATTTACTATAAATGAATGAGAGATTGAGCAGTAAGGAAGTATTTATGGTGCCTTACAAATAAACGATTCATTGGACCTTTGCTGGTGCTTCTGTTTGTTTCATTCTTTCTGCTAGATCTTTTTTAATGAAATTCATATTTTTTTTATTCTGCAAGGATGAATTAAATTGCTCAAAAGTAGCAGTAAAGACATTTATAATGTTACAAAAGAGGTAAATGCTTTCTATCTGTCAAATCTTGGAAAATGCTGTTTTTTTATAAATTATTTCATAGTTTAATCATATTAGAATGATTTCTGATCATGTGACACTGAAGACTGGAGTAATGATGCTGGAAATTCAGCTTTGATCACAGGAATAAATTACATTTTACTATATACTCGCATAGAAAACAATTATTTTAAATTGTAATAATATTTCACAATATTACGCTTTTAATCATTTTTTATTGAATAAATGCAGCCTTGATGAGCAGAAGAAAACATTTAAAGGCACAATATGTAAGATTTTTGAATTCAAATATCCAAACACCACTAGAGCAGTGTTATGTATTTTGATGGCGTGTACTTACATTATCACAAATGTTTCCAGGAATGTTTAAATCCAGAGAAATCATCAGTTTTAACCAGGACTGGATCTGTAATCGCCCCCTATACCCTTAAATAGGGCACTATTTGAAGGGACAGCTATTTGTAGTGGTGTCCGAAACCATAGTGGACGTTATTGAGTGCACTCTTTCAATCCCACAATGCACCGCAATAACGAATGTACAGCATATGTACACACAGCAGCTATCCGACTTCACACACTCGTTTTCATTCACTTCTTCAAGTGAACTACACTCATCTAAAGGATTAATAGGAACACCTGTTCAATTTCTCATTAATGCAATTATCTAATCAACCAATCACATGGCAGTTGCTTCAATGCATTTAGGGGTGTGGTCCTGGTCAAGACAATCTCCTGAACTCCAAACTGAATGTCAGAATGGGAAAGAAAGGTGATTTAAGCAATTTTGAGCGTGGCATGGTTGTTGGTGCCAGACGGGCCGGTCTGAGTATTTCACAATCTGCTCAGTTACTGGGATTTCCACGCACAACCATTTCTAGGGTTTACAAAGATTGGTGTGAAAAGGGAAAAACATCCAGTGTGCGGCAGTCCTGTGGGCGAAAATGCCTTGTTGATGCTAGAGGTCAGAGGAGAATGGGCCGACTGATTCAAGCTGATAGAAGAGCAACTTTGACTGAAATAACCACTCGTTACAACCGAGATATGCAGCAAAGTATTTGTGAAGCCACAACACGCACAACCTTGAGGCGGATGGGCTACAACAGCAGAAGACCCCACCGGGTACCACTCATCTCCACTACAAATAGGAAAAAGAGGCTACAATTTGCACAAGCTCACCAAAATTGGACAGTTGAAGATTTTTGTTGAGACATTCAGATGGTAGAGTCAAAATTTGGCGGAGACAGAATGAGAACATGGATCCATCATGCCTTGTTACCACTGTGCAGGCTGGTGGTGGTGGTGTAATGGTGTGGGGGATGTTTTCTTGGCACACTTTAAGCCTCTTAGTGGCAATTGGGCATTGTTTAAATGCCACGGCCTACCTGAGCATTGTTTCTGACCATGTCCATCCCTTTATGACCACCGTGTACCCATCCTCTGACGGCTACTTCAAGCAGGATAATGCACCATGTCACAAAGCTCGAATCATTTCAAATTGGTTTCTTGAACATGACAATGAGTTCACTGTACTAAAATGGCCCCCACAGTCACCAGATCTCAACCCAATAGAGCATCTTTGGGATGTGGTGGAACGGGAGCTTCGTGCCCTGGATGTGCATCCCACAAATCTCCATCAACTGCAAGATGCTATCCTATCAATATGGGCCAACATTTCTAAAGAATGCTTTCAGCACCTTGTTGAATCAATGCCACGTAGAATTAAGGCCGTTCTGAAGGTGAAAGGGGGTCAAACACAGTATTAGTATGGTGTTCCTAATAATCCTTTAGGTGAGTGTATATTACTGGATGTAAGGAATAGCGAATGAGGGTTTAGGGGGAGATTTCAGATTCAGCCCTGGACACGGACAGTGTGTTGCATATCAATGACGACATACCAGCGTTACCCTCGATTTCCGTTTTTTTTTTTTTTTAGAAACCATGGAAACACCAAAGATGCTTTAATATTTTGTTTTATTTAAACAGTTGAGCAACTGTTTGGAGACATTCATCGACAGAAAACGAATCGTTATACAGGGAGTGCAGAATTATTAGGCACGTTGATTTTCTGATCATATTTTTTTTCCAGGCACATTTGACCAATTCCAAACCACAGTAATCCTAATAACTACTATTGATTTAGTATTTAATAATGTATAAGTGATATATAATTGTTCATGAATGCTGGAAATGAAAATCACCTTATATTCAGGTGTGCAGAATTATTAGGCATGTTTTCTTTTACAGATAAATTGAGCCAAAAAAGAGATTTAACTCAGACTGAAAAGTCAAAAAGTATTAAATGCCCATGAGAAGGATGCAATACTAATGCAATACTAGACATTGCAGTTAAGGCATGACCATTGGACAGTGAAATGCTCGTTGGGTCAGCAGGGTCAGACAAAAACATGTGGCGGAGAAAAGACACCTGTTAACTGCAAAAGAATTAAGAATTAAGGTGAAGAATTAAGGGTGAAACCATCAGGAACCCTTTAGTCTCCAGCGCCACCATTTTCCAGAGCTGCAACCTACCTGGAGTCTCCAGAAGTGCAAGGTGTCAGGATCTCAGAGACTTCAGTTAGGTAAAGAATCCTAAAAAATGACCCCCACTAGATAAGAATCACAAGCTGAAGTGTTGTAAAATACATGAAGAAGGTTTTTTTATAGGCTTTATGGACAGATAGGTTGAGAGTGACTCTTGAAGGACCAGCACCACATCCTCTAGTACCACTGTTTGAAGAATTCATCTTCCAGAATCTGGCAGTACGTTTTGGGAGTTCATTTTTAGTCCATCTCTGCAAAACGGACTTCAGGATGGACTAAAATGAACTCCCAAAACGTACTGCCAGATTCTGGAAGATGAATTCTTCAAACAGTGGTACTAGAGGATGTGGTGCTGGTCCTTCAAGAGTCACTCTCAACCTATAAAGCCTATAAAAAACAGGCTTCATGTATTTTACAACACTTCAGCTTGTGATTCTTATCTAGTGGGGGTCATTTTTTAGGATTCTTTACCTAACTGAAGTCTCTGAGATCCTGACACCTTGCACTTCTGGAGACTCCAGGTAGGTTGCAGCTCTGGAAAATGGTGGCGCTGGAGACTAAAGGGTTCCTGATGGTTTCACCCTAATTCTTCACCTTAATTCTTAATTCTTTTGCAGTTAACAGGTGTCTTTTCTTCACCACCTGTTTTTGTCTGACCCTGCTGACCCAACGAGCATTTCACTGTCCAATGGTCACGCCTTAACTGCAATGTCTAGTATTGCATTAGTATTGCATCCTTCTCATGGGCATTTAATAATTTTTGACTTTTCAGTCTGAGTTAAATCTCTTTTTTGGCTCAATTTATCTGTAAAAGAAAACATGCCTAATAATTCTGCACACCTGAATATAAGGTGTTTTTCATTTCCAGCCTTCATGAACAATTATATATCACTTATACATTATTAAATACTAAATCAATAGTAGTTATTAGGATTACTGTGGTTTGGAATTGGTCAAATGTGCCTGGAAAAAAAATATGATCAGAAAATCAACGTGCCTAATAATTCTGCACTCCCTGTATAGCTCAACACAGTCAAAGGGATAGTTCACCCAAAAATGAAAATTAGCCCATAATTTACTCACCCTCAAGTCATCCAAGGTGTATATAACATTCTTCTTTCAGACGAATAAAATCTGAGTTATATTACAAAAGTCCAGGCTAATCCAAGCATTAGAATCGGATTCATAGTTGCTCTGTTTTTGAAGTCCCTAAAAAGTGCATCTGTCCATCATATAACTGCTGCACGCGGCTCTGAGGTGTTGAAGCCTGAAACTCCTCGTTGGTCCTCCGGTCGTATTTTTTAGGGCGTTTTCACACCTACCTTCAGTTTGGTCCGAATCAAAATTACAGGTGTGAAACATCCCCCGTACCACGGTCCGGACCAAACAGACGAAATTTGGTCCAATGAAAAGAGGTAGTCTCGGTCCGGATCAAACTGAACAAAGGTTCGGTTCGTTTCTAGTGTGAAAGCATTTTCTGTATGGTTCGTACTTTCAGACCATTTACAGGAAGTTCCTGTTTATTTTTAATATTATGTTATTTTTAAATTTCATCTAGGCTACATTGATTATGAAAAGTGAAAAGATCTCAATCTGTCAGAAGACAGAAGGTCAGAAAGGATTTTGAAAGAAATGTTGTATGATTTTGCTTAGAAAGCCTTTCTTTAATGTGAATTTCGTTTTGTATAAATTGTATCTTAATTCTATTCAACGTTTAATCAGATAATTGCCTGGATTTAATAAATAAGAAGCAAATAGTCTATAACAGACAATAATTGCGGAGCGATCACATGCTTTGCACATGAACTGGAGCACATCTCATATAAACTGAAACTCAGCAGCTACTGCCTCACAAACATGAGAAATATGTGTATATAAAGCTTGAAATGTCCACTTTTAAACGTAACGAAAAGAAAATAGTCAAGCAATGCGCACGGTTCAATAGTGACAACGATATGCGTCCGTTCATTCACTCTTGTCAAAGACGCTGACGTCAGACACACGTCCGTTTACAAACCAATCAATGTTCAGATGCCGCCCACATAGATGATGACGAGTGGACGCAAGTGTGTCATGTAAAGTTCTTTAGTGCGCTCGCATAATTGCAATGTGAAAAAAAAAAAAAAACCTCACCGAATGTATAAAATGTATCAAAACATGAACTTTGGTTCGGACCTTGGTGCGGACTTTCAGGTGTGAAAACGCCCTTAAACTCCATTGTTGATTCTAATAGTAAACCACTGCACGCACCGCAACAGACTTTTAGGTTGAAATAAAATGCTGTGTGAGGTCAACCAATCAGCATGTTCAGCGCCCAAGTCCCACCCCCGAAAGTTCCTGAATTTTGAAAAAGTACTACCTCGTGAGCAGGGCCGTTTTGAGGGGTAAATCTTTACCCGGATGTTCATTTAGACCCCGGTTCCTGCGGTCGAAACACACCGAGTACCACCCCAAAGTCCCTAGTTCCTGGGGAAAGTTCCTGCGGTGGAAACACGGCTTTAGTCTTATTGTTTAAATCTGGTTTTCTTGATTCACCGCGAGTTCCATGTTTTACCATCCCTAATATGGATCCAGCTACTGCAGTGTGAACAATGCTCGTAGCCGCTGAGTGAACGCACAGAGTAGCATTATAACAACTTTCAACACACTCAAATGCAGTGTTGAGGGTAGTAACGCATTACAAGTAACTTGAGTTACGTAATAATATTACTTTTTCCAGGTAACTAATAACGTAACGCATTACTTTTCAAATTTACAACAAAATATCTGAGTTACTTTTTCACATTAATTTGACGAACAGCTCTCCTGCCCCCATGTTGAGAAAAATAAGTGCAGAGGCGTTGTGTGTAAACATGATGGTTATTGTAGTTCTAGACTAAATGTGAGCATTTATTTATCTCACTTGCACAATAAAGATTCTGTACACCTCAAAATTAATAAAATCAGTCAAATGCAAAATCAGAGTATGCAAACCTCCAATAATTAAACGTTAAATAAAACAACTATTTTTATGCATAATCTACCTTTATATTTAATTTACCAATGTCTTGCTGCTGACCTTTGATGATGAAAATTACTAGATTTTTTGTTTTTATTGGTAAAACTTTTTTCTCCTGCATCCTATTCTACCATTATCCAGAATGGCAGCACAGCAGAGCTGCGCCCTCTACTGTTCATGCGGGAATTTACATTTTTACCTCAGCCTGGGGCTTATTATTTCAATTTTGGTATGAAGAGGTCTTTACCGTTGCACAAAAATCTAACTTTTTTTGTTATAAACAAAAGCAAAAACAAGCCCAGCCCAGGTGAGAAAAAGTAACGCAAAAGTAACGTAACGCATTCTTTTCTTAAAAAGTAACCAAGTAACTCAATTAGTTACTTTTTAAGGGAGTAACGCAATATTGTAATGCATTACTTTTCAAAGTAACTTTCCCCAACACTGCTCAAATGTGTGTAATATGTTAAAACAGTGCTGCCTTAACCCACATACACATGAGCGGAAGAAGCGGAAGCGCTCGTCTGTGGCAGAATAAAAGCCCCGCGAAATCAATGCGTCATCAAGCTACGCCTTTGTTTTGAAAAAGCGACCTCTAGCAATGAAGAATTACTTATTTTAAAAATGTTACTGACCCCAAATTTTGAAAGGTAGTGCATTTTCTTTGCAACTTTTTATAAAGTAACTTCTGATATAGTGCCACACATTTAAAGGTTATGAGTGGACCTCTACACTATATGACTAGAACGGCTGATCCAGGGCCAGAACTGTCCGTTTTCTAATCTACTTTTGGGCTTGAAAGCTCTTGGTCACCGCTCGCTTTCTTTGCACTGAAATGAGTGAGTGGTGTGAGGATTGTGGGAAAACGCCTGTCGATGGAAGGAAGACATGAGGGTGAGTAAATAATGGCAATGAGTTTCCATTGTGCAAACTATTCCTTCAGCTCGTGTTCCTCCGCGGTTTCTGTGGTGTACAGCAGGGGCTGCTGTTGCTTTACAGTAAAGCATGAGTTTCACTGTATGATGATGATATGAGGTGGTGTGTAAACATCAAGATTATTAAACTGCGTATTTGTTTACAGCCTACATTGCTTGTGAAGCAGAAATCGTTCGTGTTTGATGAGCAATCTGTGTCCAGAATGAGCAGAAATTACAGTCATTTTCATCAGAAGCAGCGCTTTAGAAACACACCATTAACCTCCGCGTGCGTGTGTGTGTGTGTGTAGAAGGACGATTACAGATCGGTCATTACACCACATCACATAGCCTACTATAACTTGGCCTTTACTATTTTTGTGCACTTTTAATATTTGTTATGCCTTTTTAAGTTTTAGCTTGCTGACTGATTTTGTTTCCTTTTTATTTGTATTAATTAATTCATTTATTTCAATATTTTAGCTCTCATTGAAATTGTGTCTGGATGTTCTTTTTATGTTTGGGTTTTTTATTATAATTGAAATAGTATTATAATTGTATTCATATTTTGAATAATTACGTTTTTATTTTTAGTTGGTTAAATTTTCAGTAATTTTGTTGTGTGGTTTTGTTTGGTTTTTAATGTCTGTATAGACTTGTTTAGTGCATCAAGGAAATTAGTTTCTATTTTTAATTTGTTTTTATAATTTTATGTTTTTAAATGTCTATTGTAGACTTAATTTAGTTTTAGTTATTTTATTACATCAAGTAAATTAGTTTTTATTTTTCATTGTAATTTAAGTTGTTAATAATTTAGTTAACTTAATTTTGTTTTAGTTTTTAGTGCATCTAGGAAATTATTTTTATTTTGTTACAATTTTAGTAATTTTGTTGTGTGTTTTTGTCATTTTATGTTTGTTAAATATGTCAAATATGTTAAATATATTATAGACTTAATTTAGTTTGTTATTTGATTGATCAAGTGAATTCGTTTTTTTCTATTTTTCATGTAATTTAAGTTTTTAGTAATTTTGCTGTTTTTATCATTCTGTTTTTTAAATGTCTATATAGATTTAATTTTGTTTGTTTCCTTAGTGCTTTAAGGAAATTAGTTTATATTTTTCTATTTTTAATTTGTTACATTTTTAGTGATTTTGTTTCAGTTTAAATTATTGTAGTACATCAAAATTAAAATAATTTTTCCTTGGCAACTGACTTAAATTTAAGTTTTTTTAAATATTTTATTTTATTTCAAGTAACAACATTTTGAAATAACCCTCATCTGCAATAATGATTTCCCCCAGCAGGGTTATTAGCGTAAAAAAATAAAAAAAAATAAAAAATATGTTAATTGAAATATAAATATAAAATAATTAAACTAAACGAAAATTAAAAATGTGGCCTCATAATAAATCATAATAATACTAGTGATCTGAGTTCTCTAAAAGAGGCTGGGTTGTTTCAATGTTTGGCTCAAATAAGGACAAACCCAACAATTGGTTTAAATCTTTTCATCACAAAAAGAACGGTGGGGTTTGTCCATATTTGACCCAAACATGGGTTGAAAGTAACAACCCACCATTTTTTAGTTCTGAAGAATGAAAGTAACAGTCCAGCAGTCTCTCTCTCTCGCTCTCTCGCTCTCTCTCTCTCTCTCTCTCTCTCTCTCTCTCTCTCTCTCTCTCTCTCTCTCTCTCTCTCTCTCTCTCTCTCCCTCCCTCTCCTCATTTCCTCTGTTGATGGAGATGTGCCCTGTGGCAGAGTGCTCTGACATGATATTTCATTAAACTCTTTCAGGCGGGGTGTGTGTGTGTGTGTGTGTGTGTGTGCTGTCACTGTCTCTCACTTTTCATTCCTCGGCCTGTCGCCTCCCTCCCGTCCCTGTTTTATTTCCGCCACACTGCATCACCACTCCACCTTCTCCTCCCCCTTTTCCTCCTCCTCCCCCCTTCCTCCCACTCCTCCACATTCTCCTCCCCTCTTCCTCCTCTTCCTCCTTCTCCTCTTCCACCTTCTCCTCCCCCTCTTCCTCCTCCTCCCACTCCTCCACATTCTCCTCCCCTCTTCCTCTTCCTCCTTCTCCTCTTCCACCTTCTCCTCCCCCTCTTCCTCCTCCTCCCCCCTTCCTCCCACTCCTCCACATTCTCGTCCCCTCTTCCTCCTTCTCCTCTTCCACCTTCTCCTCCCCCTCTTCCTCCTCCTCCCCCCTTCCTCCCACTCCTCCACATTCTCCTCCCCTCTTCCTCCACCTTCCCCTCCTCTTCTTTCTCCTGCTCCTCAACCTTCTCCTCCTTTTCTTCCTCCTCGTCTTCCTCCTCTTACTCCTCCACCTTCTCCTCCTCCTCTTCCACATCCTCTTCCTCCTGCTCCTCCTCCACCTCCTTCTCTTCTCCTCTTCCCCCACTTCTTCCTCCTGTTCCTAAAACAAATTTTTTTTCCTGCTTCTAACACATCAATTTTGAGGACAAAATGTTCACTTGCTGCCTAATATATCCCACCCACTAACAGGTGCCGTGATGAAGAGATAATCAGTGTTATTCACTTCACCTCATAATCCAGTCATAATGTTCTCCACCTTCTCCTCCTCCCCACTTCCTCCTTCTCCATCTCCTCCTCCTCCTCCTCTTCCTACACCTTCTCCTCATCCTCTTCCTTCCTGATCCTTCCTTCTCTTCCTCCTGCTCCTTAACCTCCTCCTCCTCCTCCTCCTCATCTTCCTCCTACTCCATCTTCTCCTCCTCCACTTTCACCTCCTCGTCTTCCTCCTACTCCTCCTCCTCTTCCTCCACCTTCTCCTCCATCTTCTCCTCATCCTCTTCCTTCCTTCTCTTCCTCCTGCTCCTCTTCCTCCTCCTCCTTGTCTTCCTCCAACTCCACCTTCTCCTCCACCTCCTCCTCGTCTTTCACCTCCTCCTCGTCTTCCTCCTGCTCCTCTGCCATCTCCTCTTATTCCACCTTCTCCTCCTCCATCTTCTCCTCATCCTCTTCCTTCATCATCCTTCCTTCTCTTCCTCCTGCTCCTCTTCCTCCTGCTCCTCTTCCTCCTGCTCCTCTTCCTCTTCCTCCTCCTCGTTTTCCTCCAACTCCACCTTCTCCTCCTCCACCTCCTTGTCTTTCACCTTCTCCTGCTCCTCTTCCTCCTCTTCCATCTCCTCCTCTTACTCCACCTTCTCCTCCTCCATCTTCTCCTCCTCCTCCTCCCTCATCCTTCTTTCTCTTCCTCCTGCTCCTCCTCCTCCTCGTCTTCCTCCAACTCCACCTTCTCCTCCTCCACCTCCTCCTCGTCTTTCACCTCCTCCTCGTCTTTCACCTCCTCCTCGTCTTCCTCCTGCTCCTCTTCCTCCTACATCTCCTCCTCTTACTCCACCTTCTCCTCCTCCATCTTCTCCTCATCCTCTTCCTTCCTCATCCTTCCTTTTCTTCCTCCTGCTCCTCTTCCTCCTCCACCTCCTCCTCGTTTTCCTCCTCCTCAACCTTCTCCTCCTCCTCCTCCTCTTCCTCCTCCTTCTCCTCCTTCTCCTCATCTTCCTCCTCCTACTCTTCTTCCACCTCCACCTTCTCCTCAACCTCCTCATCTTCCACCACCTTCTCCTCCTCCACCTCCTCCTGGTCTTTCTCCTCCCCCTCCTCCTCGTCTTCCTCCTCCTCAACCTTCATCTCCTCCTCTTCCTCCATCTTCTCCTCCTCGTCTTCCTTCCACATCCTTCCTTCTCTTCCTCCTGCTCCTCTTCCTCCTCCATCTCAACCTTCTCCTCCTCTTCCTCCTCCTACTCCTCTTCCACCTTCTCCTCCACCTCCTCGTCTTCCTCCTCCTCCACCTCCTCCTTGTCTTTCTCCTCCACCTCCTCCTCGTCTTCCTCCTCCTCAACCTTCTCCTCATGAGATGAGATTCAAGTTTATTGTCATTACACATGTACAAGTACAATGCAACGAAATGAAGTTTGGAGCAAGCCTCCGAGCCGCAGCTATTTAAAGCGCCGCCACGTCCTTCAGCTCACACATGATGCCTCTTTTGTACATATTTTCAATGGGGATCATTGTCTCAATCTCATAAATATTCACATATGTCAATGTCAATATGTCCTCTTCCTCCTCCTTCTCAACCTTCTCCTCTTCCTCCTCCTACTCCTCTTCCACCTTCTCCTCCACCTCCTCGTCTTCCTCCACCTCCTCCTTGTCTTTCTCCTCAACCTCCTCCTCGTCTTCCTCCTCCTCAACCTTCTCTTCCTCCTCCTACTCCTCTTCCACCTCCTCGTCTTCCTAATCGTCTTCCTCCTACTCCACCTTCTCCTCCTCCACCTCCTCCTTGTCTTCCTCCTACTCCTCCACCTCCTCATCCTCTTCCTTCCTAATCCTTCCTTCTCTTTCTCCTGCTCCTCTTCCTCCTCCTCAACCTTCTCTTCCTCCTCCTACTCCTCTTTCACCACCTCCTCGTCTTCCTCCTCCTCCTCCTCGTCTTCCTAATCGTCTTCCTCCTACTCCACCTTCTCCTCCTCCATCTCCTCCTTGTCTTCCTCCTCATCCCCTTCCTTCCTAATCCTTCCTTCTCTTTCTCCTGCTCCTCTTCCTCCTCCTCAACCTTCTCTTCCTCCTCCTACTCCTCTTTCACCACCTCCTCGTCTTCCTCCTCCTCAACCTTCTCCTCCTCCTCAACCTCTTCCTCCTTCTCAACCTTCTCCTCCTCTTTCTCCTCCTTCTCCTCTTCCTCCTCCTTCTCAACCTTCTCCTCCTCCACCTTCTCCTCCTCCTCTTCCTCCTCCACCTTCTCCTCTTTCTCCTCCACCTTCTCATCCTCTTCCTCCTGCTCCTCCCCTTCCTTCTCCTACTCCTCTTCCACCTTCTCCTCCTCTTCCTCCACCTTCCCCTCCTCTTCTTTCTCCTACACCTCCTCCTTGTCTTCTTCCTCTTCCTCTTCCTCCTCCACCTTCTCCTCCTCTTCCACTTCCACCTCCTCTTCCTCCTGCTCCTCCTCCACCTCCTTCTCTTCTCCTCTTCCCCCACTTCTTCCTCCTGTTCCTCAAAAAAATATTTTTCCTGCTTCTAACACATCAATTTTGAGGACAAAATGTTCACTTGCTGCCTAATATATCCCACCCACTAACAGGTGCCGTGATGAAGAGATAATCACTGACTACGTTTACATGGACAGCAGTAATCTAATTATTGACCTTACTCTGAATAAGACAATAATCTGATTAAGGCGTTTATATGAGTTGCTTTTAGAATATTACGTTCATGTTCCCGTTTTACATGTTATAAAACATAGCTCGATTAATGGCACGTCATTACGTCCCCATGCCACGCTACGCTACGGGTTAGGACGATTTTAAGGGCCCACGCACTTTTGGGGCCCCCAGAGATCGGTTTTATTAGTAGGCCTAGTAGTAATGTAATAAAAAAGTATACATTTATAATCTACCAAAGAGTCTACTGTAGGCTACTATACTTGTTGTAGCCATTAAGAAAATTTATTTAGTTTCATATTTATGTTTAAATATTATGTAATTTTTTTTTATTTAATCTATGTTGATTATGAAAAGTGAACAGCAACTGTAGGCTACTATACTTGTTGTAGCCATTAAGAAAATGTATTTAGTTTCATATTTATGTTTAAATATTATGTAATTTTTTTTTATTTAATCTATGTTGATTATGAAAAGTGAACAGCATGAGTAAGAAAGGACACATAATAAGATGTCGGAAGACATGGAGTGGGTCAGAAAATATTTATTATGGCAAATCAGCATCGTCAGCCGACACTGACACAGAAAACTCTAGAGTTTATTAATAAACAATTAAAATGTCCCTCGCTATTTTTGACACATTCATAATCATTATTTTGCCGGTTCTTTGTGGCAAGCTTTATGTGTGCACAATAGGGTAAAAGCCTATATTACACAAGCGCTCATTTGGATTTGGTTTAGAATTCTCTCAGTATATATAATTATGTAATTAAATGAATAAAAGTGCTTAGTGGACGAATAGCTTAAATGAACTACTAGTAGAGTATAGAAAAAACTTAAGTAGGGGACAGCCCTACTTATTTCACATATTTTCGAACCAGCATATCACAAAGGGCATTCTGGGCTGAGCGGAAAGAGCGAGCTTGTGTAATATGTCAGTATTAGATTTTGGATAGCTATCTTGGTTTGTATGTTTGATGTGGAATTGTTTGCGGTAGGGGGCCCAACCTCATATTCTTTCATAGGGCCCAAAATTGCTAGCGGCGCCCCTGTGTACATGTCTACAATGCACTTAGATAATGCGACTAAAATAGGCATACTCCACATGTCTTAATTCGATTTTTTTTAAATTCGAGTACGGCTTTAACCGGATTAAGTTAATTAGAAATTGCTGTTTACATGGTAGTTTCTTAATCAGAGTATGGTCGTAATCAGAGTAATCTCGGAGTATTGTTGTCCATGTAAACGTACTGAGTGTTATTCACTTCACCTCATAATCCAGTCATAATGTTATGTATATATTATATATATGAATCAATTTGACAGCACAAGAAAATTCTAATTTAAAATGAATATATTTTAATAGTATTGTAATTATTTTAATTAATTTCCTTTAAGTGGAAGTGTTCACATTATTTTCTGATAAAAGAAAACACATTATTATGATTTGCATCTTTAAGTCTGTGAGTTTTATAGGCTACTTTATCCAATGTATGTCATAATTATTGTACAATTTGATCAGTTTGTGTCATCGCTTCCGTTTTCCATTTCTAAATATTATGTGCATGTCTTGGTTAACACATAATGCCTCTTTTGTACATATTTTCAATGGGGATCATTGTCTCAATC